>ML813834.1:155132-192124 GCA_009831015.1 Picea engelmannii | reverse complement strand
TGATGATGATGATGATTAATGACCACTTCGACCAAATTGGTCTATAGGACCTTAAGAAGGTAAGGGATTACTTGTAATTATTTAAAAAAAAAAAATCTTTCTCGAAAAACATTAAGACAAGCTTTTAAAGATCACCATAGTTTTGTTGAGTTAAAAGGGTAGTGTGACAAATATTTTGAAATTGGGTATATGTTGGACAATCTAAGAGAAAGTATTTTTCATCTTCAACTCTCTTAGTGTCACAAAGGAGACACATTCTTTCGTCCCATGGCGTTTCAGAAATTGACCAGCATTCTGTTTCACTATGGAGCTCATGAGAATTTGTTCTTATTTTACCAATGCTTATTTTTTTCTTTACACTTGTCAAAACATAGAGACAATTTTGATCTTCTAGATTAGGGTTGATTTCCTCCTTATAATACCTTAATTTTCTTCTTTCCTCTAACTCTTTATCACAACAAATTTTCTCCTTAAATTTTTATTTAATACTATTTGTAATAGTATCCTTATTCTGCAGAATGGTCTTTTCCATGATTCCCCAATGACTTGATCGATATAAAGCATCTTTATACCATCTCCATTTGGGTAGAAGGTGGTTAAGGCTAGAGTTTGAAGCAATTTTAGGAATCCTTTTGTCTTCCATGTTGTTTAATTTGTTCTTATACATTAGATACCTAGTACTAGTCATACTAGTCGTGCCCTCAATGGGGGAAAGGCTTGCCTCTAAGAGGAGGAAATGATAGGGCGTATTTCCTTTAATTTTGAGATTATAGGTTGCAAAATTATTTTGGAGTTGCTCTATATTTCTCCATGATTCTCGACAGATACTGCATCCCAAAACTTCGCATCCATATAGAATAAAAGGAGTAAAAAGAGTCTCAAAGAGGAGTTTTTTCGTATCCCATATCGAAAGATTGACTCATTTAAAACTGTCTTCAAGACCATAATAAGATTTTGATCCTCCATTTATCCTTTTCTCAATTCTATAATTCCAGTTGAGCTTGTGGTGAATATCGATTCTAAGATATTTGTTGGAACTCACTTCCTCCAAGTTGTTGTTTTTTTCATATACAAAGGTATCATATGTGATTTGGTGGATTTAATGATCATGAATTTGGTTTTGTCAATATTAACAGTCATACCCATATTTGAGAAAAAATCCTTGAGGATTTTTAACTTCTCTCAAAGATCATGGGCACTCCTTGACATAAAAATGATATCATCAACATAAAGGAGAAGATTGATGGCTATACCAACATGTTTCTTCCAAACACTCTTCTAACTTGTCAATGCATATGCCAAAAAGGGTAGAAGACAATGCATAACCTTGCTTGACTCCAATATTGAAGTTAATTTCTTTCGACTAATCCTCAGTGTTCTTAAACTTAAAAATAATGTTCTCATACAACCTTATAATGAAAAACCTCAACTGGAAAGGAACATTTGTCTCTTCGAATCTATCCCAAATGTTTTTCCTAGGAACTTTGTCAAAATCTTTTCTGAAGTCAACAAAACAACAAAAAATATTGGTTTTAGTATTGTGGAACTCCTTTGAAATGATCATAAGGGTAAAAAAGTGGTCCATAGTTGAATGATATCTCCTAAACCCGACGTGGCCTTTAGCTCTTTTGTCATGACTTTGTAGCCAAAGTATAATCGTCTTTTCCAAAATAATTCTCTATAGCTTGGCTAAAATTGGGATAATCATAATGGTCCTATAATTAGAGGGAATTCTTCTATCCCCACATTTAAAAATAGGTATAATAGGACTTTGTGTCCATGGTTTAGGGAATTTCTACTTTACTACTAAATTGAAGAGCTTGTGTATGTGAGGGATGAGGATATGCCCTTCGATTTTAAAAATTCCATCATGGTAGCCTTCAATGTCCTTAGCTTTCCCATTTGAAAGATTCTTAACCCCAAACTCTATGTCATCCAAAGAAAAGACTCCATCCTTTGTAGGAACAATAGGGATGGTGTCCATGACATTAGGGGACTTGTAAATACTTTAAGGTAGGAATTTCAATCCCTTAAGGGAATTGTATTGTTTTCTTTAGTATTTTGAATTAGACTTTACCTCCAAAACGTCTTAGGATAACACTTCGATAGGCGTAAAAGTCACTCTTTCCTTTTATTCATATAGTACATTTTTTAGCTTTTAATTAAAGATTTGTACATATTGATCATATTGAATTTGAAGGACTCATTATAAGGATTGTTAATGGCTTTCCTAGCAATTTTACATTATTTATTATACCAAGGGTTCGTTGTTCTATTATTCTCTTTATAGGACACCTCCAAAGAGAACTTGTTAATAAAAGTGGAAAGGGTAGTTGTAAAAATATGATAGAGGTCTTAAATGTTGTCCTTATAAGTTAGGAGATGTAATTTATTATTTAAAACCTTGAGAAAACAATCAACTTTACTTTTGTCAAAAATCAATTTCTTTTGATTATTAGAATTTTCTTCAAAGGTGCTCTTGTGCATGGAAAAATTTAGAGTTAGGTTTAAAGGCCTCTGATTAGAGTCAGGTTCATGGTCACGTGAAAGGTCAAAAATTACTATTTGGTTGGAAATGGGGATATCATATATAACATGATCCACAACACTACTACCTAGACCATGAATACAAGTGATCTGGTTGGAGTTTGGCCACTTCATTACTCCATTTTGGTACGAAATAGATTCTCAGTTACGTTTTTAGAGCTTCTTTTGTATCTATTAGTTAAAACAAGGTCTTCATCTATCCATAAAGGAGTATGTTTGGAATCATTGCTTAAAATAATAACTTGGTCAGTTGTAGTTCTAGCATTAAAGTCCCCTAGAAGGAGGATATTACCTTCATTTCTCAAACTGTAAATATCTTGTTCTAAAGTATTATAGGGACAATTTATATATAGATTGTTCTATTATATAAAGTAGAATTAATAGGTGCAAAACAAAAAATTGTTATATACATTTGTTTATCATTGATGTCTGAAATTTCTATCCAAATGTATTGATTTACAGGGTCGATCTTATGAAGTTGAATGCAAGGAGAAATGCTCTTTTTAATATAATAGGCTATGCCTCTTGTCCCTTTGTGGTATGATTTTTTGTTCCACATCGACCATAAGACAAATCCTTTTGTTGTAGGGACCTTAGACTCTTCATGATTCCCTGTTTCAACTAGACAAATAATATCAATATCACTCAAGATCTAACTTAAGATAGGACCTTTGCGAGAGGGAAAGCCCTACCAGTTCCAAACAAGGATCCTGCGTGTCCCAAAAACCTATTTATTATTCTCCTTCTAATCTCTATCCCTAACAATATCTTTTTAATTTCTAATTATTTCCCATTTTCCTTCTTTCTCTACTTCTTTTACCTTTTGAGGTTCCTTCCTTAATTCAACTTGGTCTTTGGGAATTAGGTCTTCATTTATAATTATTCCTCACCCTTTTAAGCTCAGAGATTTTCTCAGTCTATTTTTTTTATGGTCAACACAACTTACTTTGACACAGATCAACCTATATTTATGTCCAATTATTTTCCTATGCTTGTTGCTTCTATGAGGCAAGTTATTTCTATTAAATTATATTAATGTTCTATTAACTTTTTTTTTTATAAGTTCATGAACTAATCTATTAAAATGCAGTAAAATACAGTCAAAAAACACAAAGATTGTTCCTGAGAGTGGAAAAAAATGGGCCTGCCCTTAGTGGGAAACCAGGCGGGGAGAGACTTGATAATTTTGCGTGCCCTTAATGGGAAACCAGGCTTACCAAAAAACATAGGTTTAATTGTCTGTGTATTTTTCCAAAAAACCAATAAAGCTAAAAAAGCTAAAAAAAAGACCAATAAAGCTAAAAAAGATAAAAAAAAAACCTGAAAGTAGTGTAGAGGCTTGAACATCAAGAACATGGGCCATCCATAGGAGTTTCTTCGATGACTCGACAACCACCATAATCATTATCAATGTTGTTGGAAAAGATGGAGTTGTTTGAGGATGGATTTCTGATCAGTAGGCTTGTTGTTTTGATTCCTAGAGCATTCAGCATGTTGTGCATGCCTAGGGCATTCAACATGTTTTTCATGCCTGGGTCAATCCCTTTGGTTGAGCTATGTGTTCCTAGAGCCATCAACCTGCCACACATTCCTGTAGGATTCATCTCAACTATAATGTTGGGACTCTGTTGAGGTGTCTAGGAGTTGGGGTGGGTCGTAGAGGGAGGAAGACAAGTCTAGGGGGAAGGTAGAGTAGAGGAATGAGGGAGAGTTATGGGGGAGTGGGGTGAGGGAGGTGAGATAGAGGGGATAGGAATGAAGAGGCCTAGAAGGCAGAGGAGGACACAAGAGAGGATATTTTTGACCACCTAGTAGCTTTGTTGGTGCCTGGAGGTTCGTCAGGATGCTGGGATGACACCTAACATCTCATCTTCTGATTTGTCGAGCAATTTCCATAGTGATCCTAGAATTGAGCGATCAAAGCCATCCTGGCTAGCCAAGAGGGGAAGATGAGAATTTGTGGAGGTTCTCCTGTCACTGCCACTTCTACCCATGGTGAGGGTGGTGCATCGACGAGGAGGCATGACTGCGCAATTGAGAAGACTGGGCATGGAGAAGGGCCACCACCTTTCGTCGAGAGAAGAGGGGTGTTTTCTATGAGGTGTCGAGAGCCAGTTCACAAGGGAGACAAGGTCGAATATGAGGGAGTGTCACATCTGGTGCCATTAAGGTCGTCAGACTATTGGTGCGTGTGAATTGAAGGTGAGTACAGAGGCAGCGCAAGTGAGGGGTAGAATCCATGTGAGAAATAAAGGAACTGGGTCTCAGGGGGTAGGGTAGCTAAGGCACATGAGGAGGAAGTGAGGTGGAAAATGTTCAAACAACATGACACGCAATGGGGGAGAGGTGGAGGCCAACATTTGGACACCCCCATCTGGGATAATGTTCTATTAGCTTATATTAATATAATATATGTTTTAACTTATCTAGAGAAAGTTTATACGGAACTTTATCATTAATCAATAAATATATATTAATATTAATAAAAATATTGTAGTATAATGTTCTAATATTTATATAATAGTTATATTAATATAATTATTTAATTAAATATTATGTTTTTACAAGTTTTATAATTTTTTATATGAAAAATAAATTATTTTATTAAATTTAAAAATGATTGTTATATTATAATATTAATGTAATATATTAATATTATATTATTTATGGTGTGATAATATTATTAATAGTTATGTCAAGTTGTAGAGTTTATCAAAGCTTTTGTTGCATTGCAATATTTTTGTTGAATTATGTTGGATTATGACGTTCGAACATGGTTATGTGACATTCTGACATTCATCTAAGATAATTTTATGTCAAATTATTTTGTTTCTTAATGGTTATTTATGATTGCATCATTCAACTTACCACATTAATGGATATGTCACATTGTGACATTCATCAAATGTCATGTCACATTGTGATGCACATTAAGGGTTTTTCACATTGTGATGCGCATTAAGGGTTTTTCACATTGTGATGTTCATCAAATGTGATGTCACATTGTGAAATTGATTAAAGATTTTGTAGAGTTGTGATATTCTTCAATGTTTATGTCAAATTCTAACATTCATTTTGGATTAATTTATAATATACATATGTTTGATTATGATATTCCTGAATGGTTATATGACATTGAGACATTCATCTTGGTTGAATTGTGTTTACTTCCTACATTCATCAATGCTTATGTCACATTGTGGTGTTGATCAAATATTGTGTCAGATTGTGATATTCATAAATGATTTTGTCACGTTGCGGCATTCATTGAGGGTTATGTTGGATTGAAACATTCCTTTATGGTTATTCGATATTGAAACATTGATATATCCATGTTAACAACTATGTCATATTGCATCTTTCATCAAATCTCATGTCACATTGTGATGTTCATAAAATATTTTGTTGCATTCTACGTTAATGAAATCTCATCACATTATGACATTTGATCCAGGTGGATATCGGTGGCCACCCACCTTTTCCAACTATCTCAAAATGGCTTTCTGGCAATTTTGGCAATTTACTATTTTTAGCATGTTTTAACTTTCGAGGCCATTTTGAGGGCCCAAATGAAGGTTTTTCGAGATCAAGGTTCTCAATGATAGCCAAAAATATAATTGAGCCCCCAAAATGAATCTCATCGACGATACCTTTCCAACGAGCTATCACATGCCTAAAACGGGGATCGTATGAAAAAGTTATGACCCCGGGAAGTTGATGTACTCACTTACCCAAACGGGGCCCACATGACTTTTGGCGCTTCATCTCCCAGGGTTAGGTTTTTTGGATGTATAGGGTTTTTGGCATTCCTGCTTATTGTAAAAAGGCCTTCAGAGCCTCATTGTAATCATCTTCTTGTGAATGCGAGTAGCCATCACATCTCTTCTCAGAGATAAGTTGCCACCATTCTAGCGAGTCTTTCACTCTATATTTTTACAGTCTTTGTACATTTCTCTGATTAATAGAAATCGTGTATTACTATATATCTGTGTTTATGGTTGCATCTCTGATACATTTCTATTATATTATTGAATATTTGCAATATCTTTGTGCATTTCTTTATTATATCTCTGCTCTCAGTTCATGCCGAAAATAATCTGGATCAACATTAGTAAAGCATTTTTTCCCATTGCAACATTTATCGAGGGGCATGTTGGACCATAGATTTCCTTAATGGTTAATGGATACATTTTATTGTGATCTTCATCAATGGTTATGTGACATTGAGACATTCATCTTGGTTTAGCTATGTTGGATTCCTACATTAGTGAATGATTATGTCATATTCTGGTGTCAATCAAATGTGATGTCACATTGTATCATTAATAAAGGAGTTTGTCACATTGGGAAATTCATCAAGGGTAATTATGCATTGACTTTGGTTTATTTTTGTTGGGCATGGTTGGGTATTCTTCATTATGGTTCACTATGGTGTTTGATTGTGGTTGGCCAGTGATGCAAGAGCATCACCTTCAAAGTCAAAGAAGAAAGCATGGAGGCAGATATATGACATTTCAACATGACAGCATTTCAAATCAACATTTAACTCAAAAACAAAACGAGTTGTTGAGATATTTTCTAAACGACTTTTTTAAATATATCTTGTTTGTAAAGTTGTGTATGACTATAAGGAGTTGCATATAGAGAGAGTCATCTCTTATTTGGTAATAACTGATATTCATTGTAATAGGACAAAGTAGGTAACTGCTAGGAACTGATAGGATAGGTTGTAGACGGGACAGAGAAGAGCTCAAGGAACCACTCCTTAGATAGTTTTGTTGTTGTATTGTATTAGGAGAGAAGAGTAGAAGAGAGAGTAGCAGAGAGAGTATAAGAAAGGTGTAGTGAAGAAATGTAATACTATGTAATTTATTTCATGAATGGATAAAATAGACAGAATTGTTCCAATTCCTTGGACAGTGTTCATTTTGAGGTGTGATTGAATGAATGATACATTATGTGTGTGTTTTAGTTCAATTCATTTATGTATGATTGTTATGGTTGATCATATGAATTTGTGATGAACTCGATAAGTTTCACTTGTTCTCTTCTAAGAATTCATATGCAAGGGGTGCATCTCATACACAAGGCATGCATTGATAAAGTCTCGAATTGTCTCAGAGGAGTTAAGAAGAAACGATGAGAAATCAGACCAAGTGCAAGGAGTGCATAGAGTCAAGGAGTGACTAAGTGTCAAAGAACCAGAACAGAGAAGTGCAAGGAGTGTGGGAAGAGTTTATTTCGAAGAAATCCTTTGATCTGAGTTTGTCGAGAATTGAGGAATGCAAGGAATGCATGGGAGATAAAAATACTCAAAGGAATCAAGCTCAGAAGCGATAGAGAGGAGAAATATTCAAAAGGAGTGAAGGTCTTAAGATTTCATGAGTTATCAGTCAAGATTGTCCAGGAGGGAGCAGGATTGTTCTAGATTGTTGGATCTTGACAAAGTGCATGAGATTTTAAGTCTCCTCATGTGAACATGAGAGAATATTTCCAAAGTCTCGAAGACCCCAAGTGATTAGGGAGCGTTCATCATCAATATGTACAGGTGGCGTAAAATCTACAACTCTGGAGCGGAAGAATTCTAGAAGTTCGTAGACAAGGAGGAGGCGAAATCCGTGAAGAGACGAAGTAAATCCTGACTGTTGATCACTAGGAAGTATGTTTCAACATATCAGAGACTTCGGGTGAAAGTGATCATAAGGTGGGTGTGTAGGAGTTGAAACTCTTGAAGCCCAAAGAGCCGAAGCGATTCACAACCCTCGATCTATGGAAGACATGCGTCAATAGATCATCCACTTCGGGTAAACATGCTTAGAGGGTGAGTGTGCAAGAGTTGAAACTCCTGAAGACTAAATATCTGAAGTAAATCATATCCATTTGATTTAGAAGGACACGTGGCAAAAATCCATGGACTCCGGGTAAAGACCCGAATTGAATCATAGTCGTCTGATTTAGAGGGACACACAACATAAATCTGTGGACTCTGGGTAAAGACCCAAAGTAAATCATAGTCGTTAGATTCTGAAAGACACACATTAGAAATCCATGGACTTCGGGTAAATACTTGAAGTAAACCATATCCATTAGATTCAGAAAGACATGCGACAAAAATATGTGGACTCCGGGTAAGGACCCGAAGTAAATCATAGCTGTCAGATTCAGAAGGACACGCGGCATAAATATGTGGACTCCGTGTGAAGACTCGAAGTGAATCATAGTCTTCGATCTACAAGAGACAGGCATTGATAGATCACGAACTCTGGATGAACGTATTATGGGAGAAAGTGAAGGTAGATATTTGAAAACTCCAAAGCTCGGATTGTCGAAGAAAATCACGACTATTGATTTGAAAGGGAAACGAATCGATAGATCGTAAGGATCTAAGAATGCCTGATCTCAAGAGATGGAAGGAAAGGAGGCATATATCAGTCGTCAGTCAAGAGGCACAACTCGAGATTACAATATCAACAGTCATGTTGAATTGTGTGGAAAGAAAGTGCTCAGACTTTAAAAAATTGAGAGCGGACCGCAATCGAAACCATGAAATTGCCAAAGGGACATGTGGTGATTGGTAGTGAATTGAGGGGAGAAAATTTGTGTGATCTCAAACCACTCTTGGTCGCCCCACAATCACATTCCTACATGAGGACATAGGTTGAGGTCACATACGGGAAGGGGCTAATGGAAAAGGAGCGAGCGCCTGAAATTTGATATTTCAGAAGCACGAAGGAAGAGGTTGCAGGCATCATAGAACCTGAACCCAAAGCTAAAAGGGCCTATCTTAAATTAAAAAGTGAGACCATCAAGGTTTCAGAGAGTCGATTTGGCTCAGAGAATCTAAGATCCTTGACCAGGAGGTCGTGTAGCCCGAGGGAGAGTAGGGAAGATGCATCGGGTGGTATCACAGATATTGAATTTGTTTGTAGAAAACATACAAAGGAGAACAAAGATAATTTGATAGAATCATTGGTATCAAGAGTGTTTATGTTTATAGACATCAAAAGGCGAGGGAGTGGAATCATGCCACCTAGAAGAAGTAGAGCGAATCCAGAAATGGAAGAAGAAATGAGGCGACTCATAATGAAACTCGATGCCATGGAAACAATGAAGAGGAAAGTACCATAAAATAAATATGATCCAGGTGGATATCGGTGGCCACCCACCTTTTCCAATTGGCACAAAATAGTTTTCTCGCAATTTTGGTAATGTACTATTTTTAGCAGTTTTAAACTTCCGAGACCATTTTGAGGGCCTAAATGAAGGTTTTTTGGGATTGAGCTTCTCAATGATAGTCAAAGGCTCTGATTGAGACCTCTAAATGAATCTCCTCAATGATACCTTTCCAACTAGCTATCTTCCACCCCAAACGAAGATTGTATTCCAAAGTTACGCCCCCGGGAAGTTGCTACACCAAACTACCCAAAATGGGGTCCACAAAAATGTTGGCTTTTCACCTTTCCGGGTTAGGGTTTTGGATTTTCTTTATGATAAAAAGGCCTTTGGAGCCTCATTGTAAAAGAATCTTCTTACAAATGAGAGTAGCATACACATCTCTTCTCGGAGATAAGATGCCACCATTTTAGCGAGTCTTTCACTCTGTATTTTTATGGTCTTTATACCTTTTTGTTCATTAATAGAAAATTGTGTATTAATGTATCTCTATGTTTATGGTTTCATATTTGATACATTTCTTTTATATTATTGGATATCCAATATATCTTTGTACATTGCTTTACTATATCTCCACCCTCATTTCATGCCGAAAATAATTCGAATCAGTGGTATCATAACAGGTTGTTATTGATCGGTTTTTCAGTGCATGTCCCAAATGAGGTTCGAGTATAGAAAGTTCGATCTTGAGATTGTCTCTATTGAAGACAATATCTCTTGAACTCCCAAGAAACCCTCCATGCAAGAAGAAAATAAAAATGACAGAGCAGACAATTCTATCAATCTATTGCTTGAGAAAACTCTCACGCAATAGAGGGACGAAATGATGGAGAATTTTTCCCACATACTTCAATGCATTCCGATAGAAATAGGTGCATATTCATAAAATAACCACTTTGGAAGCACCTCTCCTTTCAAGGTACGGGTTAATTTTGATATTCTCGTATTTGAAGGTCATATAGATGCAGATAGCCTAGAAAAATGGTTAAATCTATTAGAAGGTTATTTCTCTGTTCATAATTTTTCCGACAGGGAAAATATCACCTTCTCACTCCTTAAGACTCTCCCCCATGTCAAAAATTGGTGGGAAAATTACTTGGAACAATGTTCAATAGAGGAGTCTGAAATATATGGGGTCGAGCCCACTTGGGATTTTTTTTTGGATGTGGTAAAGGAAGAGTATTACCCTGTTGGAAATGATGAGGACCAGTACATGAAATGGACCACACTGCATAAAGAGAGGGGCCAAGAAGTTATGGAGTTCACAAATACCTTCCATACCTTGTGCACCAATCTGAGTATCAAAGACTCTAAATGAAATTTGGTTCTGAAATACAGTGGGGCTATACACATATACATCCAAAATGAAATGGTTTTTTTGGACATCTCATCACTTGGTGTTGCTTATTGATATGTTGTTAAAATCGAGAATAAATATAAGAACCGGAAAAAATGGGAGTTTGGGTCTACAAATCTGCAACAACCAAAGTATGATAAAGACATCCCTAACAAACATTCTTCTGAAAACCAGTCCAAGCCACGGGAAAAGAAGGGTCATGGGAAGACAAATAAGAACACTGAAAAATGGTGTGATTTCCACAAAATTCCCTGGCACAACACCAAGGAATGTCTCTCAAAATAGTCACTGGTGGTCGATATCAAAGACAAGGAGTTGAACCTTGATTCAGAATCTGATTCTGAAAATACTGGTAAAAGACAGATCATCGATGCAGACCCCACTATTATTGTTGCGACCGCAACAATTCAACCAGAAGAACCAACAGATACTGAAGAGAGGGAGCACATTTTTCATTCACAGATGTGGGTGAAGGGGACCCCACTGCAGTTTATTGTTGATAGCGTAATCCAGAAGAACCTCATCTCAGCAGAGGTCGTCAAACAGTTGGGATTGTTGAAAACACCACACCCATAGCCATACAACATCGGGTGGCTTCGCCATGTACGAGATCTTCATGTGAGATAACAATGTTGATTGTAATACGACATATAGCCTTTCAAGGATGAGGTATTATGTGATTTTCCCCCACTTGTTGTCTGTGATGTTCTTTTGGGCTAACCATATACATGAAAGCGCCATGTTGTTTATGAGTCTTGACCCCGCAGTGTCATTGTTTCTCTAGGGGGTCATATATACAGAATACCAGAGGTAGTTCCAACTAATGTTCAACCTAAATAGTTCCACAAGACAATATATCATACTACACAATTCATTTTCTTCACAATCTATTCAAAAGGTGAACAGAGGGATACTACAACCACTACAGCCTCGGCCCAAGCACCTTCTATCCAACAAAATAAGTTCGACAAGATTGCAACAAAGTGTAGAGATTCCTTCTACACACAGGAATCTCATGTAGCCATACTGGTTAAAAAGGTCCAACCCTTCTATCCACATGTCCATGAAAACCTTAAACAATCTAAGCAACACAACTTCTCCAACAAGGCAAGCATCTCATTAAGATGTAGATTCAACAAACGCTTTTCCCTCTCCCCTGAGCACTAAACGCAATGGAGACCATTTATTCTTAAGGAGGGAGGATTGATGTAGGTGGATATCAGTGGCCACCCACCTTTTCCAACTGGATCAAAACAATTTTCTTGCAATTTTGGTAATTTACTATTTTTAGTAGTTTTTAACTTCCGGGGACATTTTGAGGGCCTAAATGAATGTTTTTTGGGATTGAGCTTCTCAATGATATATAAAAGCTCTGATTTAGCCTCCTAAATGAATATAATCAATGATACCTTTCCAACGAGCTATCGTGTGCCCCAAATGGAGATCGTATGCCAAAGTTACGCCCCCAGGAAGTTGATACACCAAACTACCCAAAACGGGGTCCACAAAACTCTTGGATTTTCACCTTTCAAGGTTAGGGTTTTGGATTTTATTTATGATAAAAAAGTCTTTGGAGCCTCATTGTAAAATTATCTTCTTGCGAATGTGAGTAGCAGACACATCTCTTCTCAGAGATAAGCTGCCACCATTCTAGCGAGTCTTTCCCTCTATATTCTTACAGTCTTTGTACATTTTCGCTCATTAATAGAAAATTGTGTATTACTGTATCTCTGTGTTTATTGTTTCATCTCTTATACATTTATGTTATATTATTGGATATTTGAGATATCTCTATATATTTCTTTATTATATCTCCGCTCTCATTTCGTGTCAAAAATAGTTTGGATTAGGAGATATCAGTGAAGCTAAAAGAGAAGAGATAAAGGTCGAAGAAGATGTAGCAGAGGATGCTGCAGAAGACCACTTATTGAAAGTTGTTTCGAGAATAGGAGCTAGAGAAAAAATAGAGGTACCAATGTATGAAGGCAATTTAGAAGTTGAAGAATTGTTGGATTGGGTATGTGCTATGGACAAGTAGTTCAATTATGAAGATATTGAAGAAGAGAAGATGGTGAAGCATGCAGTGAAAAGACTTAAGGGTCATGTAGCACTATGGTGGGACGAACTGCAATTTGATCGCATATGCAAGGGCAAGTAGAAAATTAAAATATGGGATAGGATGGTATCCAAGCTAAAAGAAATATTTATCCCGAAGGACTATCAAATCAATCTGTTTAGAAGACTACAAAACATGAGATAGAAAAGCTTATCATTCAAGGAATACACTGAGGAATTTTACAGACTAAGCATCAGGGTTGGATAGAAAGAGAATGATGATGAAAAAATAGCCAGGTATGTCAATGGACTGACATATGAAATACAAGAGGAGATCAACATGATTTATGTTAGTAAAGTCAAGGATTTTTATCACGCAACCTTGAAATCTGAAGAGAAATTGGCCAGAAAACAAAGCTAATGAAACAGAGGAGGAAATTCAAGAAGAGTTAAGGGAACCAGCACAAAGAAGTTCCGAAAACCAAATCATGAAGTTGGAAAGAAACATAATCACCCTGAAAAAGGTGGAAGTTTTAAGGAAGGACAACATGGATGAAGGATCTCTTTTCCTAGAGGAAGAGGAAGAGCCAAAGGAGGTAAAATTAGGTGTTATGCCTGTAGAAAGACATGACACATGTCTTGGGAATGCCCTAGAGAAGAAGAAAGAAACTATAGGAGGAGAAGCAAACATTTCTGAAGCACAGAAGCATGTGGAGGCAGAAGAAGCAAGAGGAAATAACCTCATGATGAGGAAAGGAAAGTTTTTCTTAAACCAAAGAAGGGGGTAGAGGAACCAATTCAACAGACATGTATGTTCAAAACTACTTGCAATATGAAAGACAGAGTTTGCAAGGTGATCATAGACAATGGGAGCACTGACAATCTAGTATCCATAGAGATGGTGGACAAACTGGAGCTGAAGACAACTGCACATTCAAACCCATACAAGGTATCATGGTTGCAGAAAGGATATCAAGTAATGGTAAGTTAACAATATAATAGGAGGTTATGGGGATGAAATATTATGTGATGTAATTCCTATGGATGTCTGACATATTTTATTAGGGAGACCATGGTAGTTGGATAGAAAAGTTATCCATGATGGGAGGAAGAATACTTATAACCTAGAAAAAAATGGTAGGACACATATGTTGTTACAAATAGAGGACAAAGAGAAAAAGAGGGAAGCTAGTTCAAGTATAATTTTCATGAGTGTGAAGCAACTCTTGAATGAAGTCAAGAAGGAGCAGGAGATGCAGTTTTCTATAGTGAGGAAGCCCAAAGTTATCCTTACAAATACTTATGTGGAATATTTACCTGAAGAAATCTAGGAAATGTTAGAAAACTTTGCCGACATAGTAGTGGATGAGTTACCTCACTCATTTCCACCCATTAGGAGTATAAGCCATCATATTGATCTTATTCCAGGTGCTAGTTTACCAAACAAAGAAGTGTATAGGTTCACACCTAGAGAGAATGAAGAAGTCAAAAATCAAGTCAAAGAGTTGTTGGATAAAGGTTTAGTCATGGAAATCCTAATCCCATGCGCAGTACCAACTGTGTTGAGTCCAAATAAGGATGGAGGATGGAGAATGTTTACAGATTCCAGAGCCATCAATAACATCACCATTAGGTATAGATTCCCTTCAACCAGGATGAATGATTTGATGGAATGTTTGAGTGGAGAAAGCTATTTTTACAAGACAGACTTGAAGAGTGGATATCATCAAATAACAATGAGAGAGGGAGATGAATGGAAGACAACATTCAAGACAAATGAAGGTTTGTTTGAATGGTTTTTCATGCCATTTGGGTTGAAAAATGACCCAAGCACATTTACGATATTAATGAATGAAGTATTGAAATAATTCATAGGAAAAATTTGTTTGACAACACAGGTGTTCCAACAGAGGAAGAAGACCTTCAATAACCACTCACATAACCAGATCAAAGATCAGCACACTGATGTTTTCATGTGGTAAAACCCCTACAGGGAAACATCCATGGCCCCAGCCAACACAACCACTTGGAGAAGCTTATTAATGCAAAAGAAAAAGATTACAAAGAGATTTTACAATAGAGTTTCTCACAATCGATCATCGACAACTAACCCTCCATTCTCTTTAAATAGAGATCATGGACCAATCGGGTGTTAAGCCATAGATCAATAGTCATTAAGATCGAGGAGATTATGAACCCTTAGATCACTCTATGTCGGGAACATATTGTGACCATCGGATTTCCTAACTACAAATTCATAATAATGCATACTAAAGAAACACACTAGAAAACACACTTTTACCTAACGACATAATAGACCAAGTAGATCTTAACTAACTCCTAAGTGTTTAAATATTCTAACAACCCCCCCAAGAACAACTTGGGATAGGATTGAAGGATTTACAATAGTGACACAATAAGAGAAGGAAGGAGTAATTAGAGCCTATCCCCCCTTACTGACAACTTCCTGAACTTCTAACATAGATCAAAGTTTGGAAAACTTCACTTCTGTAAGAGACTTTGTGAAAATATCTGCAACTTGATCTTCTGTAGGGAAAAAGACCACTTCAATAACTTGATCATGAATGATCCTTCTGATGAAGTGAATGTGTATCTCGATGTGTTTTCTACGCTGACGTTGAACTAGGTATTTGGCAAGAGTGATGGCACTCTGATTGTCACAACAAAGGCTGGTCGGATGCTAGTGCTAGAATCTAGACTCTGAAAGGATCTGTCGAAGCCATAGAGATTCCTAACTTGCATTTACCACTGCTTGGTACTCTACTTCTGTTGAAGAAAGTGCAATAGCCTGTTGTTTCTTATAGGCCCAAGTGACAGGTCCTAAACCAAGGCTAAAAACATAACCTGCTATAGACTTCCTATCATCAGGGTCACTGGTCCAATCTAAATTAGTGAAACCTACCAATAAAGGAGTCCCCCCCAAACTGTAATGTATCCCGAATGAGCTATACTACAAACATAGCGAAGTATCCTTTTAGCTTCTTTCCAATGACTTTCATGGGGCGTTTTCATATACCAAGCAACAATACCAACAACAAAGGAAATATTTGTTGATATTATGGTAGCTTTGGGAGGTATGAACCTCTATTGTGACCTATGATAAGATTAGAATGTTCCGGAAGGAAGAAAAGAAATGAAGGAAACCCTAGACAAGATGTCGACAACAGAAATATAATTAATATGAATTAATTAGTACCCAGAAGGAGAATTCGGCCCAGGCAAGCTTGCCAGAATTACTATAAATACAGGGCGCCAGTCTCTCATTATACACACTACTCAAAAGTGTAGAGAGCAGGTTTTGCGCACTGCAGTCCATCAATTTTGTTTGCAAGTCCTGGGGAATGTACTGGGCCATTTTTTGTGTGATACTATCTGTTCAACATGGTTACTTCTTGATTGATTTATTATCCTCTCTTGGCTATTGGATTGCTACAAATATTCTTTTCTCTGTCAAGGTCAAGGTGCTCGGAGGGTGGCTTCGACCTATTGTTGGGTGACAAGGGTATTGTCAATGGTAAAAAAATCACAATCTTTCATATTCTAATAGGTTATGGGCCCACGCCTCCTTCATTCAGTCTAAATGCTGGAAGGAAGCATAGCCTCTTGGATATTGAGCTTGCTGAGGAATTGCCTCTAGGGTTACTAGCAGGAGAAACTTCTAAATACATTGTTGTTAGGGTTACTACCAGAAGCAGTTGAAAAAACCCTAATCTCAGATCCAACACCTTGTGATGGAGCATCTCACTCAAAAATAAGATATTCAGATGTTCCCTAACTCAGCCCACCTTTTGGCTCTCTCAGAAGACATAAATGATGAAGTTGAAGTTTTGGATCAAGGCATGACAAGTTACCAGTCAACCGAAGACATGAGTGAAACAATCAGTCTTCTACACTACTCAACACTCACTGGAACGATTGAAGATGACATGTTGATAATTGATAGCGGAGCTTCTAGTCACATGATGGGAGATCAAGCCAGACTCTCAAATCTAAATGAGAAGGAGACCTCATACAAGGTAGATCTTGGAGACAAAACCACTTATCCCATGGAAGGATTTGGACAAGCCTCCATCAAAATGAAAACATGTAACTATGTTCACTTACATAATGTTTTATATGTACCTTGTTTAGAAAAGAATATTGTATCGATATCTTGCCTAGAAGACAAGGGAAACAAAATAGCTTTCGTGTATGGAAAGGTGTTATCATGGCATAAATACTCCAACATAGAGAATGATAGGGTTATTGGAAGTCGTGATGGAAATCTGTATAGACTACTAGAACAAAATGAACAAGCTCTTGTACACAATGAAGTCAATGCCAATGAGATTTGGCACAGAAGGTACGCTCCCATTAACTATCAAGCATTACCCTTTGTCAAAAGGATGGTTGAAGGAATACCAGAGTTGCAGTCTACACATGAAGGAATCTGCAAAGGATGTGCTCTTGGGAAGAATATCAAGAAACCATTCCCAAGCTACAACAAAAGATGTTTGTGGTCAAATGCCAGTAAAATACCTAGGAGGATCTTCTTACTATGTAATTTTCATATATGATTACTCAAGAAAGACTTGGCTATATCTACTAAAGACAAAAGACGAAGTATTCAACAAGTTTCAAGAGTTCAAAACAAAGATAGAAAACCTCACGAATAAGAAGATCAAGACGCTAAGAACAGATAATGGAGGAGAATACACATCAAAGGAATTCGTTGCATTCTGCAAATTGGCAGGGATTAGGAGGGAATTGATTGTTCCTCATAATCCTCAACAAAATGGTGTATAAGAAATAAAGAATAGATCTATTGAAGAGACCGTAAAAGCCTTACTAAATGATCAAGGTCTATCCATGTTCTTATGGGGAGAAGCAACAATGACAACAATATATGTTCAAAAAAGAAGCCCTCATCGTATATTGAAGGACATGACACCAGAAGAATCCTTCTCAGGTAAGAAACCTAACGTGGAAAACCTAAGAATATTTGGATGTCCTATTTACTCTCACATTCCCAAGGATAAAAGGAATAAACTAGAACCCTCAGGAAAGAATATTTGTGGGATACAGTGATTCATCCAAATCTTATAGAATATATATTCCAGAACAACACAAGATCGAAGTTAGTAGAAACGTAACATTCAATGAAAGGATGTCTTTCAAGAAATCCATAGAAGAAACTATTGAAGAAGAAGATATTGAAGAACCTAATGAAGAAAGAACAAAAAACGAAAAATGAGGAAAATGAACAACCTGATCATCCTATCGACCATGTGAAAACATTGATTCAGATATTGTACCTAAAACCAAGAAATGACCAGCTTGTCTTGAAGCCACATTACAAGATGCAGAAAGACTCAAGGTTCCAGAAGGAACATTCAGAAAGACTAAAAGACCTAAAAGATTCTCAAGCTATGCCGCATACATGATGAAGCTTCTAGATGAAGAACCTACCACATTTGAAGAAGTCGTGCAAAAGGGACAATGGAAAGAAGCTATGGAAAAAGAACATCAATCCATTATGAAGAATGAAGTATGGGAAATCATACCAATACCTAAAGAGAAATCAGTGGTAACTTCAAAATGAGTATACAAGATCAAACATGCAGCAGACAGAAGCGTGGATAAATACAAAGAAATATTCGTAGCTAGAGGGTTCTCCCAGAAGGAGGGAGAAGATTATGATGAAACCTTTGCTCTGGTGGCTAGATATACTTCCATCAGAGCTATTATATCTCTTTCTACTTCCATGGGATGGAACTTAAATCAAATGGATGGAACTTACATCAGATGGATGTAAAGACAACTTTCCTCAATGAACCAATTGAAGAAGAAATATATATTGAACAACCCCAAGGATTTGAGGTATATTCCAGAGACACTCATGTTTCGATATTAAATAAATCTCTATATGGACTCAAGCAAGCTCCAAGGGCTTGGTATGCCAGAATGGACATCTATCTAATGAGACTTGGTTTCTACAAGAGTCATGCAGATCCAAACCTTTACTACAAAGTCGTGGACAATGCACCTGTAATACTACTACTATATGTTGATGATCTATTCATAACAGGTGAAAACCCTCTCATCATCCAGTGAAAGAAGGAATTAGCTTCTGAATTTGATATGAAAGATCTAGGTCTCATGCATTATTACTTGGGAATAGAAGTATGGCAGAAGCATGGTGAAGTTTTCCTTGGACAAGGAAAATACGCAATAAAGATCCTTCAGAAATTTGGAATGATGGATTATAAGTCCATGGACACTCCTATGCATGCGAATATAAAAAAAGTAAAGGATCCATATTCTATATATCCATCTCTATATCGACAACTAATTGGGTCATTGATGTATTTAGTAAATAATCGACCAAACATTTTCTTTGTCGTGAATACACTAAGCCAGTTCCAGGTGGAACCAAGACATGAGCATTGGATAGTTGCAAAGCATGTATTAATATATATTTGTGGAACAATAAACTATGGTTTGATATATAACGCATCCAGTGATATACATCTGCATGGATTCATAGACTCATATTGGGAAATAAGTGCAGAAGATAGAAAGAGCACTTCAGGTATGTGTTTCAGCTTGGGCTCCACTATGATATCTTGGGGCAGTAGGAAACAAAATTCCTTCACACTCAGCATAGTAGAAGCAGAGTATATGGCAACATGTGAAGCATGCACAGAAGCAATATGGTTAAGGAAGTTAATCTCCGATTTATTTGATCATATTCCATAATTGGCCATAATATATTGTGATAATCAGAGTTGTATAAGATTATCATAACATCCCATGTTTCATGAAAGTTCAAAACACATTGAGATCAAATACTACTTTATTCGAGATAAATTCTAGGAAGCAGAGGTAAAGCTCGAGTATATCCCCACTGATGAGAAGACAATACATATCTTGACAAAACCTCTATCCAGAATAAAGTTTGCATATTTCTGAGAGAAGATGGGGATCGTGGAAATAACTCCCTTATTTGAAAGGGAAGAAATGACTCTCCGGGTTGGGAGGGAGCACTGGAAATATTATTGAAGACATATATTTTTGTGATTAAAAAATAGTCCATCTCGGACAGATTCTTTCCTGTTCGGAAACTGGATTGAGATTTTTGATGGACAACGATTTCCCATTGTGGTTAACATGGGAAATGGTCTAGATTGTTGATGTATCATAGACAATGACTTCCGATTGTGGTTAACATGGGGAGTGGTCTAGGGAAGTCTCTCTTCTTGAGGGTTACTCAAGAAGACTGGCCTGCCTCGTCGGATAGGGATTTCTCATTGTGGTTAACATGAGAAATGGTCTGTTTTGGAGGTTGATACAACACGGTCTTTTCCTCTTGTGGCTAACAGAGGAAATGGTCTGGACAGTCATTTGTTAGGGTTTATACATTCTCTCCAAGGTGCACTTTGATTAGTGTAGGAGGAATGGCCCAGGGTGGGGAATGGTACAGGCTCAGCAATCAAGGACAAGGATTCCTTAGGGTTTATAAATTCTCACTAGGGTGCACTTTGATTAGTGTAGGAAGAATGGCCCAGAGTGGGGAATGTTCCAGGTTCATAAGACAGGACATTTATTCTTCCTTGCTTGAGAATAATAGTCCAGATATCTCATTGTTCTACTCTAAGGGAAGATATTCTTTCATATCTCACAGACGTGAGTGAAATATTGGCCCAGATGATTCAGTTTATTTTAACAATATTTTTCTGTGTAGGTTGGCATCAGATGATTGTTATGGAGATTGTCTGTCTCGAGACAGTAGAGATATACTACTGTGGTGTATCTTGTTCCACTATTTGTGACTATGTGTCACAGTTTGAGTAGTTGCGTACTACCATGGATAAACACAGGTGTGTTCTATCAATTGATATTGTACCAGTTGTCATAGGAGATTATCAAGTTGGATAATAATGATGGTGCTCATGATACTACCAATTGAATGGTCTGTTTGTGCTCAAGACCATACCTCCCTAACTAGGAGGGAGTGTTGATATTATGGTAGTTTCGGGAGGTATGAACCTCTATTGTGACCTATGATGAGATTAGAATGTTCCGAAAGGAAACAAAGAAATGAAAGAAACCCTAGACAAGATGTTGACTGCAGAAATATAATTAATATGAATTAATTAGTACCCAGAAGGAGAAGTCGGCCCAAGAAAGCCTGTCATAATTACTATAAATATAGGGTTCCAGTCTCTCATTATACACACTTCTCAGAATTGCAGAGAGTCGTTTGTACGCACTACAGTCCAGCAATTTTGTGCGCAAGTCCTGGGGAAGGTACTGCGCCAGTTTTTGGGTGAGACGATCTGTTCATCTTGGTTACTTCTTGCTTAGTGCATTAGCCTCTCTTGGCTATTGTATTTATACTAGGATTATTTTCTCTATCAAGGTCAAGGTGCTCGGAGGGTGGCTTCAGCCTATGGTTGGGTGACAAGGGTATTGCCAATGGTAAACCGAGCACAATATTTCATATTATAACAAGATCAGCACGTGTATGAGTCAAGTATAAGAGGCTACCAACTAACTGATGGTATAGGGTGGCATCAACTTTAGAAGAAGTATAGGTGGAAGTAATCTTGACTCCAGACTAAGAGGGAGAAGGGGTTCATTTACAATCATCCATGTGAAAGTGACGAAGAAGGTCACAAGCATACTTAGTCTAGGAAAGAAAAATTCCTTCATTGGTTTGAAAAACTTGGAAACCAAGGAAATAGTGAAAAAATCCTAAGTCTGTCATTTCAAATTTCTTCCTAAGGCTTGTTTTCACATGGTTTAAAAGTTTTGAGTCACTACCAGTAAGGATAAGGTCATCAACATAAAGGACAAGGATTATGAGATGGCTTCCTACTTTCTTGGTATAGACATTAGGGTCAGAATGGAATCTAGAGAATCTAGTGGAAATAAGAAAGCTATCCACTTTGGAATACCAAGCTCAGTTCAACTTACTTGAGACCATAAATATATTTCTTGAGGCAAAAAACAAGGCTAGAGTCATTCTGGACATAGCCGAAAGGTTGTTCCATGTAGATTTCTTCTTGTAAATCTTTGTGCAAGAAGGAGGACTTAACATCCATCTGATGGACCTCCCATTTATGTGAGGCAACAAGGGGAAGAACAAGGTCGATGGAATTCATTTTCTCTATAGGGGTAAAGGTTTTATTATAGTCAATTCCTTTAACTTGGGAAAATACTTTGGCAACTAACCAAGCCTTGTGTCTTTCACCACTTCCATCTGATTCATATGCTGCATATGTCTTTGGATCATGAGTTTCTGAAACTTGAGCCAAAAGAGAAGAGGCTCACTAGAACTGTGAACATGTCAAACACTGATCTGAAGGATCAATGACAAGATCACTAATTGCTTTTCGTGTTGAATGGACCCATATAGGAAGCGGTGGAGCTGGTGTTGGTTTAGGTTCAAAGGACTCATCTGGAGGAGGGTGAGTAGGCGGAGGTGGATTTTCATCCTCACTATCATCATCTTAAGAAGAAAATAGATCAGAAGAAGGCACAAATGTCAAAGATGGCTCACAGCCTGAAGAAGGCATAACCATTGAATTAGGCTCGCAGGCCAAAGAAGGCACAAACACTAAATTAGGATCACAGGCCACGATATTTTCATCAAATTTAACATCTCTTCTAATAATAATTTCATTAAAATGTGATTGAAGAAGTCGGTAACCTTTGACATCTTCAGAATAACCAACAAATATACACTTCTCACTTTTAGGCTGTAATGCTTTCCTTTTCTCATCAGGAATGTGATCCCATGCTATACCTCCAAATTCACATAAGTGACTTACAATGGGTTTAATTTTAGTCCAATCTTCTTCAGATGTTATATTTCTAAGAGCCTTTGTGGGAGTGTGATTTACTATGTAATTTTCACATTTGATGGCTTCCACTCAATACTTTAGACTTAATACATTAGATTGAATCATAAAATTAGCCATTTCTTTTAATGTGTGGTTCTTTCTCTCAGGAACACCATTTTGTTGTGGTGTATATGGAAGAATGTGTTGCATTTGGATTCCCTGTGTAGTGCAGTAACTTGTAAAATTATTGTTCACATATTCGCTTCCATTATCTGTCCTTAACCTTTGAATTTGATGTCCATATTTGATGTCAAAAACTTCTCTCTTAAGTTTTAATAAGTAAACCCAACTACATCTGGAAAAGTCATCAATGAAAGTTAATAAATACTTGCACCCAGAAAAGGAAGGAGAAGTGGACCACACAAATCATTGTGAACAAGCTGCAAAGGACCCGAGGCATGCCAAGAGGCACATTTGTCAAAACTGTCCTGATGATGTTTTCCGAGACCACAATCGGCACAAACACCATCTCTGCATGAAACAAGAATAAGACCAGCCACCATCTGTTGATTACATAGTTTTTGCAATGAGCGATAGTTTAGATGACCAAACTGCTCATGCCAAAGTTTGCTCAAGTCATCTCTATGAGAAACAAAAACTGATGAAAAAGATGATGACCCAAAGTTGTAAAATTTGTACAACTTGGTAATATCATCAACAATTTCAGTTGCAAGAACATGATTAGGATATTTTATATCCTTGATTACAAATTGGTGAGGTGAAAACTCTACAGTTTTACCTTCACCTGAATGAGTGATTTGATATACTGATAGAAGGTTACATGAAAGACTTGGAACACATAATACATCATTGAAATGACCATTTTCTACTTGAACTGTTCCAGATCCTTCAACACTAAGAGATCTATCATCACCGGAAAATATTTTCTTGGTGTTACATTCATTTAGAGTAGAAAATATGGCTCTATCCTTAGCCATATGATAGGATGATTCGGAATGAATAAGCCACTCATCAAAAGTAGAAGTAGAAGTAGAATTTGTATTGAAGGAGAAACCAAAATCAGAAAGTGCATGTCCATGAGAAGAAGAAGAAGTAGAATCAATATTGATGTTGTGCTTCTTCATCACTGCTTCTAAAGCTGCCATATTCTTGAAACATTTGGACTCACCATGACCATCTTTATCACAAAAGTTGCAATATCTGTTACTATTCTTATTTTTATATTTTTCTCCTTTGTCTCCATTAGGAGAAAAAGTTGTCTGAGTGGGTTTGGAACCCTTATATTGCTTGTTGATGTGGCAAGGATGTCGCTTCTTGGGATTTTTGGGTTTATCTTTCTGATGGACAACTAAGGATTTGTTGGAGGTACCTGCAGTTCTGATCACTCCAAGTTGTACTAGCTTATCTTTCTCTCTAATCAAAGAATCACAAAATTTCTCAAGACTGGGTTTTTGATAAGATGCCCCTAGAGCCTCTTGCATGGCATAAAATATAGATACAAACACAAAATATGCAGTACCTAGATTATAAATAATAAGATAGATGCAACGATCTTCGTCTATATTTATCTTACATTCTTCACATAAAGTTCCGAGTGTTTTAAACTTAGGTAGATAGTCTTCAATGCAAGAAAGATCACTTGGACTTAAAGTTAGTACTCAATTTTCTAACTGTTGTGCTCGAATAATATTGTGTTTACCAAACACAGATTCAATCTTTTCCCAAGCTTCTTTGGGTTTATTAATTAATTGAAGGTGGAACCTTAAATAATGAGAGATGGACATTCTGATTAATCCACGTGCTTCATCATTCCTATCATCCCATTTGGATTTCTTATCACCATCAATGGGTGTTGTTTCGTTTCCCAAGGTAATATGGTACAAGCCTTTACTTCTTAAAAAATCCTCCATATGAGATTTCCGTTGGAAGTAGTTGGTGCAGGTAAGTAAGAGATTACTTGTAGAATCCATATTAAATATGCAAATAATATAAATTTAAAAACTGAAACTGATGATTTGAATGGAAAGATATCGAAAATTTATACAGTTTAAAAAAAAAAAGACACTTAAAATGCACTTCGGATGTGAGAGTTATTCCCTTTTTAAAAAAGGCATAAGCGGTAACCAAATGACCATGTGGTAGTGTAAGTTGTTTTATGAAGTGACCCACTTTTATAAAGAGAAGTGGGGCTCACTTTTATAAAGAAAAGTTGCATGCAAAATAAATAACTCTAAAATAAAATATTAAAGCTACTTATAGTGATTCACTTTTATACTCGAAGTGAATCACTATAAGTAACAAAAAAAAGTAACAAAAAAGAGACTTGAACTCAAGACCTCTTACTTAATAAGACAAATTTTAACCAAATGGTCTAGAAAAACATATTGTAATTTTCAGAAGGAGGATTGGGGGTGTTGTTGTTGTTGTGGAAGATGGCCTTGGAGAGCGTGCTCAGAAAAATGATTTTCACACAAGAAAAAAATTTCGCTTCTCGATGACAACAAGGCTTAGATCTCGATTAGGTTACCCGAAAGATGCACCTTTTCCTATATGTTTCTGATTTTTCGAGATTGCATAGGGCACGAGGCATAGGGCACGAGGAAAAGAGAATAAACATATCTAAAAGAGTAGCAACCTGTAAATTAAAAAATACAAAACCGAAATAAAACCAAAATACTTCTCTGCAAAATATTTTAAAAAAGTGTATTCAAACATTATACCCCTGAATTTGACTGTAATGGCCATATCTTGGGCAAACATGAACCTTTTCGAGGGAAACAAAAAATGTTCCTGAATGAAACGAGTGCTCCAAACACAATGGAACAATCCCCTCATCCCATAAATGTACCGAAATGACATAAAATGGAGATGAGGCAACTTATCTTCACGATCTCGATCTACAAAACGAGCGGGTCTTCAAACAGGCTCTGATACCATGTTCAAAAACACAGGTATTCCAACAAAGGATGGACACCTTCAATAACCACTCACATAACCAGATCAAAGATCAACACACCGATATTTTCACATGGTAAAACCCCTATGGGGAAAAATCCACAGTCCGAGCCAATGCGGCCACTTGGAGCATTTTATTAATTCAAAAGAAAAAGATTACATAGATATTTTACAACAGAGTTTGTCAAAATCGATCATCGGAAAATGACCGTCCATTCTCTTTAAATAGAGATAATGGACCAATTGGGTGTTAAGCCACATATCAATGGCCATTAAGATTGAGGAGAGTATGAACTGTCGAATTACTCTATGTCAGGAACATATCGTGACCGTCAGATTTCCTAACTAAAATTCATACTAATGCATACTAAAGAAATACACTACAAAACACACTTTTACCTAACGACACAATAGACCAATTAGATCTTAACTAACTCCTAAGTGTCTAAATATCCTAACAAATTTGTCATGGTGTATTTGGATGACATATTGATATTCAGTAACACAGAGGGAGAACACTAAAAACATTTGACATTAGTGATGAGAAGGTTGCAGCAAGAAAAATTGTTGATAAATCTGAAGAAAATCTCTTTTATAAAGACATAACTCATCTACGTTGGTTTTTTGATCTATTAAAAAGAATTGAAGATGGATCTAGAAATAGTGAGAGCAATCAAAGAATGGTCGTCTCTAGGAAGCAGATTTGAAGTAAGAAGTTTTCATGGGTTAGCAAGTTTTTATAGAAAGTTTATCAAAAAATTTAGTGGTATATGTCAACTGATGCTGGAAACTCTGAAGAAGAAACACAATTCTTTTAATTGGATAGAGGAAGCTGAGAAAAGTTTCAAAGTGTTGAAGGAGAATATCACAGAACAACCAATTCTGGTCTTACCAGATTTTGGAAAAACATTTCAGGTGAGATGTGATGCAAGTGGAGTAGTTATTAGAGTAGTCTTTAGTCAGGATAATAGGCCAGTTGCTAATTTCGGTGAGAAGTTGAATGACACCAAGAAGAGTTATTCCACATAAGATGAATAATTTTATGCAATGATTCGAGATTTAAAGATGTGGAGACATTATCTAATTCCTAAATATTTTTTCTTGTACAATGATAATCAAGCTTTGCAGTTTATTACTAGGCAAGAAAAGTTGAATCAAATACATGCTAAATGTGTAGAATTCATGAATAATTTTACTTTTTTTATTAAACATATTGTTGGAATTGTTAACAAATTTCCAGATGCTTTGAGAAGGAGGAGTTTAATTGTACAATAATTCCAAGTGGAGACCTTATGGTTTGAACACCTCAAGGAAATCTATCGAGAAGATCCTGATTTTAAGGAATCTTATGAGGCATGTAAGAATCCTTTGTTGGGAGACAAAATGCCATGGACATAATATTTGATCCAGGATGGATTATTGTTCAAAGGGAGCCAACTATGCATACCAAGATGCTCAATGAGAGATAACCCATTGAAGGAGAAACACAATGGAGGTTTAACTAGACATTTTGGTCATGATAAATCATTTGCACATATGAGAAATTCATACTATTGGCTGAGCATGAGGACAGAGGTGAAAAAGTTTGCGAACAAACCCATAATTTGCCAATATGCAAAGGGAAGACAACAAAACATTGTTTTGTATCAACCACTACCAATTCCAGAAATGGCATTGGATGCAATCAGTATGGATTTTGTATTGGGATTGCCTAGAACCCAGAAAGGGAGAGATTCCATATTTGTTGTGGTGGAAGTTTTTTTAAATATGGCACATTTCATACCATGCCAAAAGACAAACGATGCTACACACATAGCCAATTTTTTTTTTCCATAGAAGTGGTGAGACTACATGGATTGCCTAATACCATAGTCTCAGATAGAGACACAAAATTTGTAGGACACTTTTGGAGAACTCTATGGAAGAGGCTAGGGACAAAATTGTCCTCCAGTTCATCATATCAAACTCATACAGATGGACAGATTGAAGTGGTAAACATGAGTCTCGGAAACTTGTTAACAAGTTTAATCACTCAGCAAGGCCATCAATGGGATCATATTTTGGCACAAGATAAATTTGCATTTAACAATTTAGTAAATAGGAGCACTGGAAAAATTCCACTTGAAATTATGTATGGTATACAATCAAGAGGGATTACAGAGTTGAGAGATATGAACCAAGATGAATTCAAAAGTGTTAGAGTAGAATATTTTGCAACAGAAATGTAGAAACTCCATGACAGAGTCAGAGAGAAACTACATGACAACACACTGAAATATAAGAACATAGTCGATCAGAAGAGGAGAGAAGTTCAATTTGAAACAGGAGATGAAGTTTTTTGTGCATTATTCAATCCAAAGGGAATTACTAGGAACTCATAATGTACATAATTTGTTCTAAACATTGTTTTATTGATATCATTGTCCTTATTCTTATTTGATATTAACGTTACCTTAGATCCAATTTAGAAAATATTTTTTCCTCTCCAAACTGGCCAAATAAATCATTAATTCCTGGTAAGGGGTGCTTATTTTTAATCGTCATCATATTTATTTGTCCATAATCAATGCATAGTCTAAGTGTTCCATCCTTTTTTTTGACAAATAATATTGGTGGTCCCCATGGTGAAACACTTGGCATAATATATCATTTATTTAACAGTTCTTGTAGTTGGATTTTCAACTCAATTGATTCAGGAATACTCATTATGTATGGTGCCTTTGATACTAGTGCAAATCCAAGTAATAAGCTGCTAGAAAAATCTATCTAGGTTTTTGGAGGTACTTCAGGTATATCTTCTACGAACACATCGTGAAATTCTCGTAACACTGCAAAATATTCTAGCTTAGGCTTATCTTTTTTATTCAATAAGTTTGTCACTTGAATGGAAAATAATTTGTAGCCTTTACCGATGCATTTTTTCAACTGTAATGATGATATTTTCCTTATAGAGACATGTTTTTAAATTTCATGTACTATCCTTGTCATTCCAATTTCATCTTTGTAAGTAAATGATTTTTCATAACAATTTAAAATTACTTGTTGTTTCTCTAACCAAACCATCCCTATTAGTGTATCATATGACCCTAAAGGTAGTATATTTAGATCCATTTTTATATCATGACCATTTATTTCTAACTTATAGTGAGGGATTAATTATGTTATCTTTATTTTTGTACCTCTTGCGAGTTGTACTAGCCAAGATTTAGGATGTTTCTCTCTTTTCAGTATGCATGAATTTACCAAAGATGGAATAACAAAACTTAAACTAGCTCCTGGGTCTATTAAAATATAAATCTTCCGATCATGAATTTTACCTTCAATTTCCACAATGGTAGATTGGTGATCTCCTTGTCTACCATCTATAGTAGCATTCATTCTATGGATTATTTTTCCAATGTTTCCAATTGTTGATGCTTCTTGTATGTTTTGCAGTGTAGGGTTTGTAGAACTTTTGTATGGACAATTCCTAAAAAGACATGGTTAACCACATCCCCAACATTTCGGTGTTCCCTTGGATTGTCAGTTGTCTTTTCTAATCCCAAATTGACTTTTTAATTTCCTCTTGACAGTTCTGGTGCATGTTTGGAAAAATTGTTTTCCTAATAACCTATGGTAATATTACGAAATGGATCTGGTTTGAATCCCTTCTTTCTTAGGTTGATTTTTCTTGTTTCTTTTATTTCCATGCTTTGGATTTTGAACTCTTTTCTTGTACTGATCATAACATATTATATCCTTTCGTAGTACTTCATTTAAAGTCTTAGGATTATCAAATTATATTATGTCCTTGTATGATTGAGGTAAGCAACTTAAAACTCTATGTACTTTTACCTATTCACCCTTGATGTATGGAAAAAATCTTAACAACTCTAGAAACTTTGTAATATATTCCATTGGCATGTGTCCTAGTTTGTCTTCCTTTCATAGTAGCTTTCTTATAAGTATTGTTTCTTAAATTATTTCTTAAATTTTATCCTTTCCATTTTCTTTTGCTTTAAACCCTTTGTTAACTTTAAATATTTCCACCAAATACTATATTTACCCTTGAGGTTGTAAATCGCCATTCTTACCTTCATATTGTTGGAGTAATTATAAATTTGGAAATATTTCTTAATATCCAATGACTACACTTCTACTTCTTCACGAGTTCTAGACTCTCCATCAAAAGTAGGAGGTTTGATTTTATTTTTTTACTCTCCTTCTAAGTGATCAATTGGATTTTTTTTTTTTTTTGTGTATATACTCTATTTTCAGTCATAAGTGTGTCATTAGATGAACTCTTGTATTTTACAGTTTCCTTGTTGGATTATTTAGTAGAGTCTTTATTAACTTGTTCATCCACAATAGTATTCTTAGTTGGGTCTATTTTCTCTGCTATACTTCGTAATAAAATTTCATTTATTTCTTATTGTTCTTCCTGTGCTTTCTTCAATTTCTCATTATCTTCCTTGAAAGTTTGTAGTTCCACAATAAGGTTTCTCATAGTTTCCAATACCTGCTTAGTTGAACTACCCTCACTACGGTGTTTTGGATCCCTATGAGGTGGTTGATTATTTTCTCCTTCACGTCTATTATCTTCCTCATTCTATGTAGACATATTATAATAGATTTTGAAAGAAACTTTGTTTGTAACAAACAACTAAAAATGTATTTGTTAGATTTTTCTTAAATCAACTTATTCTCTGAGAGTGATGCCCAATAAGGCCTAAGTGTTGTAACCTATAGCTCTCATACCATATGTAACCTACCTCATTTACATATTTTTTTTTTCTTTTTGTTTATTTAATGTCGTCTATTAGATCAATTATTAAAATAAACCATCAATAATCCATAAAAGTGATTTTCCTTCAACAACCATAATTCACCATCCTTATTCCAAAACATCATAATTAGGGTTTTCAAAATTTCTTCTTATTGTAGACTTGTCCAATTGAAAATGTTGATATTTATATAGTTAATGTTTTTTTTTATTGTTTCAAAGTGATTCGAGTCTATTTTATAATTTCAATTTGAGCCTATGTCCAAACTCTCTCTATGAAATTTCTTTTCTTTAAACAAAAGCCATGGAATACAAATTAACTAGGAAAACAAACTTATATAATTCTACAAAAATTTCGACTTCTAGGTGCAATTGGAAGTGTATGTGATAATTACAAAATATGCACTTATGAATTTTAATCTATATGCTCTCCGTCTGTGAGCTTGGATGTTAGGAGAAAATTGGAGGAAACTCTCGAAAATCCTTCCTGCGACGATCTTGGAACTCGTGCGCACCCACAAGATTAACGTTGAGTCAATACATTTCACTTAGACTTATAGCACTATACTTGTAGTAGAATTTTCCATCCTGATGCTCACAAGGTTTTAACTAGTGCTATCAGTTTGATACAAACAAAGGCAGGAGAAAAAAATGGTCATCATAAAGACAATCGTACCTAGACTGGAAAATTTACATGGGGTCAATGACTTCGAGGACAAAATGTCATATTTGTCACATGTATTAACGCATGAGTAAGGACATTGAATCTCAATCAATGACAAATGCTACCGTTACTAGTATCAAAATAGCTCTTTTGGTTTCTATCGATGTTCTCCAGTGCTTTCCCATTGTCCTTATTGCATTTTTATTTCCTCAATTTTGTGGCATAGTGGGTTTATTGGAGGTTTTATGTTTATTTTTTCTGTAGAGTGAGTTTTCTGAGCATGTAATGCATCCCACTCATATCACCTGGTAATTGTATTTGCTTGGAAAAGTTCAATGAGGGATATGTTTGTTAGTCCTCTTTTCTTACGTAGGAAAATTGCATGCACAGGCGAATACTTACCTGGTAAGTGAGAAAGAGTGTTTTCTTAAAATCCTTTTTCTATTTGTGCTCAATCAAACTTGGGTTTAATTTTATTCCCGTAACATTCATTGTTGTGTAAATGTTTCCTGGTTTAAACTCATTGTTTATCCATTGGGAAATTTTCGTTAATGTATACAGGTATCTCCTTTATTGCTGAAGGATTTTATTACCATTCTTTATCTATGGAAGCTCTTCCTAGATTTAATTTTTTTTGTAAGACCTTTCTTTATTCTCTCCATGTATTTATTCTTGCAAACATGGAAGCAATTTCCATAATTTAACATACTGAAGGCTTTCCTTTGTATTTCTTTGTTTGAATGAGTTCCTTTCAATGACATTCATGGAAAAAGGGAAGTTATGGGTTTCCTGGAACCCCATTTTTTTTTAACTGTTAGCTACCTTGGATTGGTAGCGGACTAGATCTGATTCCGATGTTAAATCTATGACCTAATTTTGTTTGTCAACGACATGTATATTCATTTTGGTTGATATATCTTTATATAATATTTCTTGTTAACGTTTTAATATGATCTCTATTTATAATAATGGGTCCTTGGCATTGTACGAGGAACCCATCAGGTCTTCAATCCCTTCTGACAATTTACTCCATCAAAACCTTCACAAGGAATCAAATCGATTCTTGCTTACAACACAGGTAAAGGATTATATATATATACAGCAGTAGTTTCATACATTTTCTATAGTTCAAACTTAGAGACTCTATATTAACAAAGTTGTTTGATTTTGTAAGAAATAGGGCTCTCGAGAGTTTATCCGGATAGTTTTGCGTTCTAGAATCTCTATATGGGTAAGTTCTAATAAGACAATCTTAAAATTGTCGTTTCCACTCATCTTGAATTCCTATTATTGTCAAGAGTAATAAGTCCATCTTTTTATTTATGTAGGGCTTGATCAATCAATAAGTTGTTACCATGATCTTCGTAATCGAGGTATTCAGGTTCCAAATTTCTCCCGTTCTGTTCCCATTGACTATGTGTAAAGAAAATTTTCTCTGTAAAAAATTATGATCTCGGGGGATTCACCTAGATTGGCAGTTCCCGTCTGAAGGTTTTTCCCTCAAAATGATACTAAAGGCTAGACGGAAGGGGATTTGGTTAGATAACCATATGTTTACAAAAAAATCTATTTTTTTGTTGTTGAAATTACTGAGTTTAATACTTCAATAATCATTTGCTTTCCCGTTTCTATGATGTAATCATAAAACTATTTATTTCCCTCTGTTCTATATATTTTTGTTTATAAGGAGTTTCCCATTGAACAAAATGTGTTTTTTCATCATATTTTAATGTATCAAATTTCATATTGTAATAGTATATAGAAGACATAATGTACTTCTATTTTATAATATCTAAATGTCTCGACATATATAGAACCATTCTAAACATAATAAGAATATATATATATAAAACACAAGTTAATTTATCGTGCAAGAGTACAATTCTTTGGTAAAAACATGAAATAATATCATGTATTGAAATATGAGTCTTTGCATTCCGTGAATATACTAATTTTACTTGTTATGTAACAAACATATTAGCAATATATAAATATATATATATATATATATTTATTTATTTATTTATTTTTGTATGGACGTATCTTATAATAACGTTTTTACTTGTTATGTAACAAACATATTAGCAATATATAAATATATAAATATATATATATATATATATATATATATATATATATTTATTTATTTATTTTTGTATGGACGTATCTTATAATAACGTTTTTGTTGATTTATAGTAAGATACAATACATTCAAAATTCATTTGAGCAAGGAGAGTAAATATATATATATATAATATTACATCATAAAAAAGTGAAACAACCACATTTCATTCAACTTTAGATACAAAACAATCAATATTATTTGTCTTGATCCCAATGTACTTCCATACAATTTAAAAAAGATATTTCCTATTATTATAAAAAGAAATTTACATATTTTCAAATCCCTGATTTTTTTAGGGGATGTTGGTGACATAAATCAACTTCTCACACTTGCCAAATCTGGCCTAGAGTTAGATTCATCATGTTTCCCACTCATGGAGTCATACTCATCTCTTTTCAACATGGTTGTTCCACCTACATTTATTTAATACAAATAATTTTTTTTCCATTTTTCCATCAAATAGGACATTTGGCAAGCTAATATCTTGCATAATAATAATAATAATAGTGACTGTCAAGATTTTGAAAATGAAGACAATTCAAATTTCCTAAATTGGAAATTGCTAATAAAATGTTCTAATAAATTTTGGGGATATCACAGCAATATATCTAACTACCATATTGGGCCTTATTTAATAATATAGTGGACCTAGTCCACCTTACATTGAATGACCTCCACTAAATTATCATTATGGGCCTTTTAGTGCCCCCGTTACCTCCTTAGCTACACAACATTTTTGCACCGAAATTTATTTACTTTGTTGACGTTTCATCACCCATATTTCATTCCTTCACCAACATTTCGGTGCCCAAATGTCTTTTCCTTTTCCAATGTTTATATGCCCAGACCTCTTTTTTTGCCAACATTTCAAAGCCAAAATATTCATCTTCTTCGATGTTTGGATGTCAAAATATCTTTTCCTTGTCGAATTTTCGGTGGAGAAGATCTTTCTTTCTCACCAATGCACATTGTATCTTCAAAAAAATATGTTTTCAACACAACATATTTTCCATATTTAGAGTTACAACCATTGTGAAAAAACTCATCTCGACCATCTAAGTCGAATTCATCCATTTAGATGAAAAATTGAATCTCATATAATACCATTACACACACACACACACACACACATACATAAAACAACTTGGGCCCTTCACCCCAATTCGTCATGCTAGGAAAAATCAAATTTCGGCCCAACTTTATGCAGAGAAGAGAGTTTCCCCTACTATAAGACATGTGGGTAAGTCTAGTTTTGCGACTAGAGCTCTAACACCACTCTATAGCACCCACTATACTAAACCCAACACAAATTTTATGATATCCATTAAGATAAATATGTGCAGCATGCTAAAAATGTCCATGCATCTAACAAGATTATTTAAAATCATGAATGGAGTTTATTAAATAGGCACAATGGTCATTATTTCACTCAAATAACAGAGTAATATGAACAAGATTTAAAACCGTGAAGAAAAATAGTGAACAAAGATAAAGCACTTATATTTCTAAATAAATGTGAAACGAGTTTGAGGGGATAAACGTTCCACCCAACCATAGAGTTGTTGCTCCAATTCTCACTAGCATATCGCTCTCGAGTTGAGGCTAGGAATCCACAAGAAAGGTTGTCTGTACTATGGAGTCATAGCCTAACGCAACCCACAACAATCTATTTTTTCTACAACAATCCCAATTTTCTAGCTCACTTCCCCTCAACCTCAACAATGCAAGGATTGTGATCCCCTTCTCTACTAGAAATTCCCTCAAGCTATTTTCCTTCCCTCTAGGGATCCAACATAGTTTGGCTAGGAATCTTGTTTTGGACTCCATAGACTTATATTTGCAACATGAAACTCTCAACAAAAACTCATTTGCTCTACAATAATATCTTGCATAAGAATATTTTCTATAGGATTAATATATTGCTTCTTGATGCAGTTACAAATTTTCCAAAGTGCCCACAAACCCCACTATTGTTAAGCACCCTCTTCTTGTCCTAAAAACTAGTTATAAAAATTGACTAAAATAGCTATTTTAATTTCCCTTTTATTCATGCATGTACTCTCACATTCTCAAATGTTGATTGTGCTCAACCACATGCTCTTAATAGCTAAGTGAATTGACTTTTCACACCAACCCTCTTACATGTATTCAATGATTGAGAATTTGATACACTAGAAAGGGAAATAGAAGGTTCATACAAAATAATAATTTTAGAAAGTGGATTGAGATTAATACAGATGAATAATTCCTCCTTAGACCCCTTGGAACCCCATGACTTTGTTTGTGTTTCATGTGTAACTAAAGATACATTTTATTTTATTTTGATTACACATTACATATTCAGTCCCATGGCCATATGTATTTGCATTATACATCATGAAACTAGGGATTGAAAATGAAGATGTGACATCTACTATTAATGTTATGGTGAGAAAGATCTTTTCAATTCATCACATAAGATTTTTATGAATGGACGTTTTGAACCAATCTAGTTTTGAACCAATCAAATTCATCACAATGAATGACCACAATAGTTTGGTGTGAAATGTTGATAGTAAAAATATTATGTGATGAATTGAAACATCTCTCACCACAACCACTACCCCAATTACCTCAATTAGAAAGTAGGAGTTAATAATTTCAAGAGAATTAATCAGACTTTTTATGAGGTGTATTCACCACTTAGATGACTACATAGAAAAGGAAAAAAATCATAAATCACACTATTCAAAATTTTAAAAAGAAAGTTTATTTTTCTAAATACATCTAAACAAAATAAGTTAATATTAATATACACTCCACTAAAACTTATTATCAATAATAATAAAATAAAATAACATTAATATATATATATACTAATACTAGTTCCCATTAAAACATTATCCTTAAACTTGATCAAGTGTACCGTTTATATATAATCATTGTATTATTTATATTTTTAACTTTTAAGAAAATAATAAATATTTTAGTAGACTTTATTAGTTAAATTGTTGAGCGGAGGAAAGTCTCTTGTCCCACAAACAAGGGAGTCTCATACACCAATTTGATGTATTGGCTTGACAATGAACTTAAAAATAGATTATTATTATTATTATTAAAAAACAAAAACCCATTAATACCCACCATATGAATCCAAAGCCGATCCGTTAGCCTCCACGTACCCAAAAAAATGACCCAAAAATTGTGATTATAAATAATTCCATTATGAACCCAACTCCGTTGAAAATGTGAAACAATTTGGTATTAGAACGAGGTTCTCAAAGGTTTCAAGGGCAAACTGATTTGGATCAGATTCATTTCATCGACCTTTCTCAGTGTGTGGGTGTGGCCGGGAGTATATCTCTTCTGTGCAATTGATTGAATCAGGCGGCCATGGATAAATATGAAAAGCTTCAAAAGGTTGGGGAAGGCTCATATGGGAAGGTGTACAAGGCAAGGGACAAGATCACAGGGGAACTAGTTGCCCTTAAGAAGTGTCGCATTAA
>ML813834.1:138161-153869 GCA_009831015.1 Picea engelmannii | reverse complement strand
AATTGGTTTTTGCTGATGTGGAAGCATTATTAGACATTACTAGGGATAGTAAAGTAGTCTTTTTGGGATTTGGATTTCTCATCTTTTGTTTGCAAAAGCAAACCCAAACTTTGCATTTTATTCTACTCAATATTTCACTCTAAGTGTTCGTTTATTGGTTTTAACACTAGCACAGCCACTAACTTGCGGCTGAGAACGCCGAAAGGGCGGACAGTTGAAATTCGTGGTGAAACCCGCAGATAGGTGAGGAAAGATAGAAAATGAAATGTACAAGCAGCCAGAAAATGAAACACATAGGCAGTCAGAAAATGAAACGTCTGGACAGTTGAGGAAATCTAAATGGTAATTTGAAAGGTTAATCATTTAAACGTGGCAATCATATAGTGCTATAGTAATTTCTTAATATGATTAGGTAAATGTTAAAAAGTAAACAAGGTAACTGATGCATTCAGAAATACAAGGAAGTTATGAAGAGTAAATCACATTCATTGATTTGGGAGGACGACTAAGAATATGCCAGCATCTTCAATTGTTAACCATCAGATTAGAATTTTAGATTAAAAGCTGATTAATTATGCTCATTGTCAATAGGTATACGCCTTTCGGCGTAACTTTCTGCGTAATAATCTGTTTGCAAAATCAAATGATTTTATTGCGTGTTTAAGACTGCTAATTTTATTTTGAAGTTGTGTTTTTCCCAACATAGGCACGGCATGCTCATACTTCACAAGGATGCTTTTAGTTTTGTATTGATAATAATTAAATAAAAATGAAAGATCTGTTTTAATTTTTTTAATAATGTTTTACTGTAGCAAAGTGACTCTTACTAAAATGTAAACGCTGAAGGTTCTTTGCTCTTTTATTTTTGCATCCATAGAAGAATTTGAATCTACTATTAGCATGATATATGATATATGGCTTTACTTATTCAAAACAACATCCTTTTAACATTGGTCGATATGGAGTTTTGATTTAGATTTTTTTTGTGATTAGTAATTTTAAAGACAATCAATACAATCAGGCCAGTTTCTTATTCAAGATTTTATATTTGATATAAACACAGATTTTTGCCATAAGTGTAAAGCTTTTCACTGATTCACTTATACCATGAATTCATGTATGACTAAGATTACATAGTTTTTTTACTTCCTTTTAACATTGGTTAATATGGAATTTTGATTTAGATTTTTTTTGTGATTAGCCATTTCAAAGACTATCAATAAGATGAGGCCAACTTCAAATTGAAGATTCTATATTTGATATAAACACATATTTTTGGCCTAAGTGTTAAGTTTTTCAATGATAATTTTTTGACATCCTTTTAACATTAGTCAATATGGAGTTTTGATTTAGATCTTTTTGTGATTTGCCATTTCAAGGACAATCAATAGGATCAGGCCACATTCTCATTGAAGATTTTATATTTGATATAAACACACATTTGTTAATATCTTATGAAAGGTTAAGAAATTTGTTAATATCTTCTAAGAAATTAAAAAAAAAAAAAAGTAAAATAAAGAACAAGTTACTAGTATGAATAAAACTTAAGAAAAGGAAGCATTGAGTAAGGGTAAGACCAAGATGCACAAACCAAAAAATTAAAAATAAAATTGATTGAAATCTATGTATTTAATGATTGAGGCAATGTATGGCTAGCTTCCATAATTGGCTAAGTTTGGAGTCAACTTCTAGATTGAAATTATTGGGGTGTTTTTTAATTTCTAGTGGTTCTTGACTTATATGAGAGTAATAGAGGAAAAATGGTGGGAAGGTCCAGAATTTTGGTTTGGTCAAAGAAAATTAGGTCATTAGATTTAAAGGAGTGTTGTGCAATAACTCACCTAGTGATTTGGTTTTGGGTTGTGTCATCTATATTCCCTTTGAGAGGGGCTTTACAATAATGATTGATTTGGCCTATGTATGAATTTCCAGGAGAGCACAAAATTTGGTGGACTCTTGAGCCAAGTATGAGATTAGATTTGTCCTTAGCTATTTTGAATAATTTCTTAAGGATTTTACAAGGTTTGAATTTTTTTTAAATTAGTTTTTGTTAGAATTTTTGAAATATGATCATTGCTATTGTGGTTCTATAGAAGACAAATGTGAGGTAGGGGTGGGGAAGTGATAGGAAATTTTTTGGAGCTAGATTGTGTTAGAATTGCAAATGTGGAAAACACAATTCACATATGATAATTAACAATCACAGAGATAAGAAACATAGGGATTTCATGTGGTTCACCCAAACATTGCGCTACGTCCACCAAGCATAGGCATCGATTTTAATCTTCAGATCATGAAGATTACAACAAACTTGCAAGTTCTCACAATGTCTCTCTCTTTGCCTCTACATGATTACATGTATTTATATACATTTACAAGAAACTGATTATTAAATGCAATCCCTATCCATATTCTAACTTGGTCTATTTAGTTGCAACCAACACAGAATAATAGTATTCAAATCCATCCTTGGAGGAATTCCTTGTCACCAAATCCCAACAATCTCCACCATGACAACAATTAACCTGATACCTTGTTCCTTCCTTTTGTTCATCACCTTTTGTGCAAGCCAAGAGAAGCCAAGCACCACTGCAACTTCTCTAATAAAACTGGTTTCATGATCTCTCTTGTGTGACTTCCACGAGTTTGGATTTCTTGAGGGGTCACTCCACCTCCAACACATTTCCACAACTATGTTGTGAGACATATTTAGTGATAGATCTCCTTCTATCCAAAACACCCATAAAATATACATTACAATTATCACAAACCATCTCAGTGTAACCATTATAGGTGACATTTATGCTTCTCGAACATTGAAGCACCCATTTCACTGCAACACCTGAATCTATCACGTATATGAAAACATCATTAGCATGTGAAACATTTGGTCTTAACCATTTCATCACATACAATAGACTAAACTTACACGAGACACAACCTTTTCTTGTTTATAGACAGGGCCTATACTTGAAGAAAACTTATAATGGAAAGCAAGAGGGATAAAGATTGGTTTTACAATGTTCATACTAAACTCCAACCACACCTTACCATTACCATCTCTCTATACTTCCATGCCCATAATTTGTTTTGTTGCTTCTTGATCTCTCATCTGAATTATCCTATCCACGTGAGTCATTTTCTTACTGATTTTATCCATGCTTCAGCTTGCATTGAGCATATCATCATCAAATAACATCAAGACTATGAATGTACTATAAACTATATAGTCATTCCTACGCTTTGAAAAATTTTGACTCACTATGAAGGATTCAAACCTCTTGTATATTTTCTTCGATACCAATAGGCCATACAATGAATTATCTAACATGCAAACAAATTTACAGTTGTGATCTTGAATCAACCCTTTTGGTTGTTCCATACATATTATATCTCTGTCAATGATGACCTTGTGAGAAGTAGGATCCCACACACAACATCCATTTATACCACTATCATAACTTGCAGAGATATAAAAAAAGAAGGAATTCAGAAACAAAGATTTTAATTCTCGAAATGATTTATCGTTTACAAGTACGTGCAATTATTTATTTCGCTTATGACCTTGATGCTTCTTCCATAAACAAGAAGATGCACATGTCACTTCAGATGCTACTTCATTACTCCCTTCTAGCTTATAAAGATTATCAACCTTTGTTGCCTTCATCACTACTAAACTACCTTTCAACAATGTGAGAGCTCCACCTTGACCTGTATACTTATTTCCACAAGAATCAAACACTCCAAATCAAATAAAATTTTATTTAAGCTCATGTACATATATAACATCAGTTAATTCCATAACAATACCATTGAACATCTTGATTCTAATACTGCCAACCCCAACGGTTTTACAAGGAATACCATTTCCCATAAACACTACACCCTCATCAACACATTGGTAAGAAATGAACCAATTTCTATGTGAGCACATGTGGTGGGAGGCACCTGAATATAAATTCCATTCTTCTTGATATTGTAAATTATGAGAAACAGATAAAACTTGATCAGTCATACCTGAATTTGTTACAACCAAATTTGCTTCCTTCGTAGATTTTTCCTCGGATTCCTTTCTCTTCCATCAATCTTTCTTGATATGTCTTGTTTTGCCACATAACCAACATTTTGTTTCACCCTTTCTATGTCTTGAATTAGATCGAGAAAAACTTCCTCATTCTTCTCTTTAGTTCGACCTCTGACCAACATTGCCTCTGAAGTTGATGTTTATTGACTAGATTTTCTCCTCATCTCCTCAGCCAACAAAGCTCATACAACATAGTCATAATCTAAAAAATTTGTTGAGCTAATGCTAATAGAGGTGACTAGGTGACTCAGGCAATGAACACAATAGTGTAATAACCTTATCTTCATCTTTGAATTTAACTACCATACGAGTCAATTGAACTATAAGGGTATTGAAGGTATTTAAATGGTCAACAACTTTTGTACCTTCTTTCATATGCAAACTGTACAACTGTCTCTTCACGTAGATTCTTCTCATGAAGGACTTCATCATATATAGACTTTCCAACTTTCTCCATAAGCCTAATGTTGTATCCTCTCCTAAGATATTAAACAGAACCTCATCCACCAGACATAAACGAATGGTACTAAGAGATGCCACATCTAGATCTTCCCATTCCTCATTCATCATGGTTGTTGGTTTCTTTGACTTGCCTACCAATGCTTCTTCCAACCCTTGTTGCACCAGTAAATCCCACATCTTGAGCTTCGAGAGATCAACGTTGCTTTTACCGTTGAACCTTTCAACTTCAAACTTTGAACTCTGCATATTATCCATTAGCAAAAAAAATCTGCCAATACCCACTGCTTATAAAAATCCTTTTAAATGTGGAGGAGTAATAAAAGGTTTAATAAAAGATTTAATAAAAATATTTTTACCAACCTCACCTTTAATTATTTTTTTTTAAATCACCTTTTAATTCGCTTTATACCTTTTAAATACTATATTCCAAAATATAGTAAACCTTTTAAAGTAGCCTCCAAGTGACTTACTTGTTGACGTTTTCAATTTAAAAAAAAAAGGAAATTCAATCTGAAAAATCCCAAAAATTTCCATACCTTAATTTTTCACAAAACCATACAAAATTGTCTTTGAGGAGATCAACGCTCCTTCATAATGGGTTAGGGAGCAATATTTTAAATATCAACGCTCCCTTAGGGTTCATAGGGGAGCGCTAGCACTCCTTGAATGTGGATGGGGAGCGTCAACGCTATGTGGTGTATGATATGGGTGCGCGTAGTTCACAATTTTTTTAATTTCATAAGTGTGAGTGTGTCGATGCGCCTCTAACACTGCCTAGGGAGTGCCGATGAATTTCTACTCAATTTCCTCCTGTGACACCTACTCAATTCACCTTCTTGCACCACGAATCTCACCTCACGGATCTCCAACACTGCTCTGATACCAACTGTTAGAATTTCAAATGTGGAAAGCACAATTCACATATGATAGTTAACAATCACACAGATAACAAACACATGGATTTCACGTGGTTCACCCAAACGTTGGGCTATGTCCACCATGAATAAGCATGGTTTGTATTATTATTTAGATCATGGAGATTACAACAGATTTTCAACTTCTCACTCTGTCTCTCTCTTTGCCTCTACGAGCTTACATGTATTTATATACATTTACAAGAAACTGATTTTTTAATGCAATCCCTATCCATATTCTAACTTGGTCTATTTAGTTGCAACTAATGCAGAATAATAGGATCCAAATCCATCATTAAAGGAATTCGTTGTCACCAAATCCAAACAGAGTGGAAGTCTTTGTTGATTTGTGAGATAGAGTAACCATTGGTTCTAAGGGTGAGAATTTTCCTTCATAAGGAATTGAGAAGTTGAGTATCAATGGCTCAAGTGACTAGAGTCTTTAAAAAACACATTTTTTGCGTTGGATGATGGTGATAGTGGGCATGGATGTATTTGTTAGTATGCATATTTTTTCGATGAACATTATGGGTAAGGAAACCATCAGGAAGGAAACCAAGAGATGAGAAAGTCTAAGAAGAAAAAGAGAATTATCCTTTTGCATTTCCATAGTGAATTGAATATCGGAGGAGATGCTATTAAGATGGTCAAAGAAATATACCATAGAGGGATGACCATGATTCCAAATGAGTGACTTAAGAGTAACTTATTTTTTGTTTTAGGTTTTTATCTAATTATTATTTATTATATTTGTACGTATTTCTTTCTTAACAAATTTCTTAAAGGATCTTCTTTTTAATTTCTCTCTCCTAATGGTTGGTGTTAACATTGTCCATTTCACATGCCACAAAAGGTTTTATCATATGGTTGAAGATTAGGAATTCATATACACTTAGCTATTTTCGATTTCACATGCCACCAAAGGTTTTATCATATAGTTGAAGATTAGGAATTCATATACACTTACTATTTTTTATTTCACATGCCACCAAAAGTTTTATCATACCAATTACCAATTATTGCATCATATTAAATGTAATACCATGTTCCCCCAGTTTGTAAATATAATTTTTATTATTGTTAAAACTATGGATAGGTTTATTATGTGTAATTTGCTAAAGATAATTAACCATGTTTAAAGAATGTGATGTAAGTTTATTTTTGTTGATAATATAAAAAGGAAAATTTATGAATAAATGTTTAAGGTGTTTCCTATAGAGTGTTCATGTCATTAGAGGGAATGGTAAGGGGAACCATCACTAGTTGAGATAATTCCTCCCACGCAGTATTCTACTCGATATGAAATGCTCAAAAACATAACTATCTGCTATCTTCAATACTTTATTTATCAGTCTCACAGTTGGGGAGTCTTCCACAAGACTCAATGAGAGGATGGGAAGAGTAATCATCCCAAAGTTTCTTGATTTGACCACAAAATATTGCTAAGGAAGGAAAGAAAAGAGAAAAAAGTCATGGGCAAAAGGAGGAGGAAAAAATTTGCACATAGTTGGGGTCTGGAGACCAATTTTGAGTAAGAGGAATGTGCAAACTTTCTTTGGTTCTAATTAGAAAAAAGAAGAAGTTGAAAAGGAATTTTTCTAGGTTCAAGGATTGTTGGCAATGTCTTCAAATCAAGCTCATAAATGGAGTTGCAGAGAAATTTTAGTGATTAAGTGATAAATCAAAACAAGACCCCTTGCTTGGTGTATTGAAGACTCAATTTCCATAATTCATGTCGGGGAAGGAGTTAACTTCTCCCTTGCTGATAGATGAGCAATAAAAGAAATATCTTTGTCTCTTGTAATCATACTCTATCTAGGGGGTGGGAAACTATGAAGGTACCTAGATAAATTGTGCCTATGGTTGGGTGGAAAGTGGCACACCCTTCAGTAGTTTCTAAGATTTCCCATTTTTTAAATAAGTATTTATGCATTCTGTAAAAGGAATAAATGATATGAATTAAGGTTGTAATTGTATTCATGACTATACTATCAATACCTCAAACATTCAATACGATGTTGATTTTAGTATTATTCGCCATTTCTTTTTGTGGAAGGTTGGAGAAGCAAGAGCTTCACGCTCTAATCTACCACCTATCCTTTCATTCTTAGAATCACCATTGATTAGGGTTACCATGTTTACAGGTCTATTATTTTTCACTTGAGTTGCATGGTTAAAAATATTCTTTCGTTTGTTACAGGTATTTGAAGATGGTATCGATGGCTGGCATGAGCCAACTACAAATTATGATGAGGTAACGAAATATGGTTTGATTCTTTTAAAATTTATTTCTTAGTTTTCATATATGGCTTTTTTGCAATGGAAAAAATAGTTTATATACTCCAATCTAGTATAGTAAACACTTTTATGTTTTCACGATGTTTATTATCGATCATTCCCTTTGTTCGATAATAAGCCTACCAAGACTCTATGTAGGTACTCCGGTTATGGACATAGGCGGTTAACTATGCAATGTTCTTGTTGAATATCTAATTTACCAAGTACGAAATAAACCATATACTTTGGAAAATTTTGTTTATCTTTATTTATGTTGTAAAGCACTTATTAGTCCCTGTCGAAGTCGTAGAGGGACTACAGTGATTGATAATTCCAAAGTTTATAACCTTCTATTGTTTGAACTACAGAACTAAAAACATGATTTATTTGTTTTATTTGTGCTATTATTAATATTACTCCTTTGTATTTGTATTGAAATGTTTTCATGCTGAAGTTTTATATCGTTGACACTTTTTTTTACGTTCTTGAATAGGCCTGATAGCTTAAATGTTTACATGACGTGAGTTCCTCAAAGATGCCTGATAGCTTAAATGTTTTCATACCATGAGGCCCTTAGACAACCTAACAACCTTAAATGTTTATCTAAATAGGCTTCTCGGAGTACATTTTTCCTCGAAATTTTCCATACAATGTTGCATTGAATTTGGACAATATTGTTGTCCACCGCGAGTTGAATAGGCATTGTATGTTTCATACTTCTTCTAGGCTTAGAATGCAATTTCGTCATCGTTGAAGCTACATACATTGTTTACTGGTTTGATGGGTGCTTCTTCTTCACTGGTTCATTGGTTACTACTTGTTATTGTTGTTTGGTTCATAGTTCGACCTGGACATCTTCCTTTCATCGTTTCAGAGTAAGTTTCCATGCCATAATTTCATTTTATATTCCTTCTTTTTTGTTTAGTGTTTTCAGTTTCCAAGTAAGAATTTTTACTTATTTCTACTGGCATGTTCATCGTATGTTATCGGTTCCTTGCAAGATACCCAATATATAAAATATGCAGAACTGAAATAAAATGCTAGAAATGGAAAAATAACAGTAAAATATCCAGCATAATCTCCACAATAACACATAAATGATATAAGAACAACAATAGAAATACCACTTTGATTCATAAATCAATGTTCATAGGCCTCTTCGAGGGGGCAACCTCCAATCGAGCAGTGCTCTGTTACAATAATCTCCAAGCTAGGGTTTTCATACCCTCGACCCTTATTTATACAAAATGTCTATCAAGAGAAGCATCTAGATGAAGATCCTTCTAGAAGCGGAAGCTTCTATTAGGTCTTCTTACATCTGCCTTATTCTATTTTATTAAAAGGCCTTATTAGTATTGACCTTTATTACATCTGAATATATTAATCTACCTATGTGTGGGTTAGGACCCTAACATGTCCGCCCCCTTAAAATCAACCTTGTCCTCAAGGCTTGAGATGAGGAAACTGTTGTAGAATGGTAGTCGGTTCCCAAGTGGCATGTAATGTACCTCAAAATTACCACAATTTTTTTTTTCTATGACATAATTCAACTTCGTTTAAGCTCAGAACTTAAGAGAAGGAAATATTTATTTTATGTTCATAATGACGTCATTATACCAGTTTAGTTCCTTCGAACAAAACTCCTTTAACAATTGTACATAATCCCACCTATAAGTGTGCATATAGCTACAACTTTCTTTAAATACATATAGAACGATTTGTTGTCATAGGCATAGTTTCATCTCGATTCTGGCTTAAATACTTTCTCACAATAATTTTTTGTGTTTTTCATACCCTGTGCATAGAGACTTGCATTTCCAACCTCTATCCCGGATGAAGATCTCCCAATGTTTTCCACCAATTCCATTCACCAAAGAATTAGATTTGTTCTTATAACAATAATTCCTACCACACTCTTGTAGTTTTGTGAGGAACAACGGTCAAATGGATTCTGACGATTACAGTTGTCGAGTACTAACACACAACAAATTTCGAAAGGTGAAAAACAAACCAACACTTGAGGATTTCAGGGCTTGAACCTTCGTGATTACAAGCGCCCAAACCAACACAAAAAAAATTCTGAAAAGAAAGGAAAGTGGGGCCCACACTTTGGGGTTTCGAGGTTCGGGACTTCGTAATCATAAGTGCCCCAAACACTAATACAATGCAAACCTCTGAAATGTGAAAGGAAGGAAGGTTTTGACCTGTGTTTTAGAATTTCGGGGTGCAGAACTTCGCGAGTCTTGGGTCCAATCGTCAACATAACAAACAAATTCCCGATATGCGAAAACAAAGAAAGGCGAGACCCATATTTCGGGATTTCAGGTTTCAGGAAATCACGACTTCCAAGGTCAAACATCAACACATGGGAACTTTCGAATTCCGAAAAATGGAAAAAGAGGAAAGGTGGGACCTGCATTTAAAGATTTCAGGTTTCGGGAATTCGTGACTTCAAAGGTCAAACATCAACACACGACAATTCCTGAAATTGCGAAGAGGAAAGAACAAGGGGCTTATATTTCAGGATTTTGATATTTCGGGATCCCGTGACATCAAACGCCAAAACATTAATCACAAACATTTCCTGAAATCGCGAAGAGGAAAGAACAAGGGACTTACATTTCGAGATTTCAGGATTCCGGGATTCGGGAATTCGCGACTTCAAAGGTCAAACATAAACACACGACAATTCCTGAAATTGCGAAGAGGAAAGAACAAGGGATTATATTTCGGGATTTACGGATTTCGGGATTTACGGATTTCGGGATTTAGGAATTCGTGACTTCAAAGGTCAAACATCAACACACGACAATTCCCGAAATTGCGAAGAGGAAAGAACAAGGGGCTTATATTTGGGGATTTGGGGATTTCGAGATCCCGCGACTTCAAACGCAAAAACATTAATCACAAAACATTTCCCAAAATCGTGAAGAGGAAAGAACAAGGGGCTTACATTTCGGGATTTCAGGATTTTGAGAGCCCGTGACTTCAAACGCCAAAACATTAATCACAAAACATTTCCCAAAATCGCGAAGAGAAAAGAACAAGGGGCTTACCTTTCGGGATTTTGGGATTTTGGTATTCCAGGATTTGGGATTTCAAGGTTTTGTGGTTGCAAATGTCAAATCACAGCATACGACACTCCTCGAATTACGAAAGCACAAGGACTTAAGAAATTTACACGCTCTGAAGGATACAAAAGGATAAAGGTTTCTGTGAGGGAAAATCTCTAAATTCGTCATGGATCTTGACTAAGGAAAGGGTAGCCCATTCTGAAAGGAAACCAGGAAACAAAAACCTCTGAAAGGTGTCGATTCTTAAGATTATTCAACATCCAAAAAAACAAAAGGGGTTTCTAGATTGCTCGGAAAAAATAATTCTAGCAGTACATCTACCCATTTCCCTTCGGTACAATTTATTCAATCCCAATTATCTCCGATTTAGATCTATTTAATACATCAGTCACAGAAATAAACCTAAACCCATATAGATTAGTTTTCTTCTAGCATACAGAGTGTCCTAACATTTCTACTATAGGTTAAATCTATCATGTAGCTGGATTGGCTCTCATAACTCAATTTTCATAAAATAAAGTTGTTTGGTACTTCCAGTTTGGATTTAATAGATACCTAACATTGAGTAAAAACATTCAAATAGAGAAAGGGAATCATTACATTTCCTATTTAAATGAATATAATGCATCAGATATTAAATCATTCAAACACAGAATGGAAACTGTTCCAGTTCGGATTTAAAGGATACATGGCATTGGATGGAATATAGTCATTCATAATAAAAAGGGATAGATCAACATAACTAAATCCAATCCGTAGGAATACAAAGGGAACAACCACGTTCCTCCCAACCGTAGAATAGGGCAACCAGATCTACTTGCCTGATTCACCCCCTAGCCTGACCATGAATCCATGAGGGCGAACTTGAAAACTTCTCTTCAACAATGTCCTTCAATTCCAACAGTCATCCTCTTGCCTCACACTTACTCAACAGTTCTCATAAGAGCAAGAAAATTTTGTTTCAACAAAACTCCTCTTGCCTCACACTCAATCCATAGTGCTCATAACAACAAGAGAGTTCAAGAATCCTTTCCCCATTATACTTGACAACGTCCTGCCTCCTCACATATCCTATTTATCCATCATTTTGCCCATGTCTTTTCCCTCCTTTGGGGATTTTCATAGCTCTCATAATCCCTGATTTTTGGGGGTTGCCAATGGCCAAATCTCTGATTTTCCACTACTCATAATCAACCTAGAAGTAGTTCCAACATGTTCCCCACTCATGGAGTCATGGTCAACTGATTTTAACATGGTTGTTCCATTTGTCCTCCTACAGTTAATATAAATATTATGTTGTGATACAAGTGTCATAGTCAAATAGTTAGTTGGGTCCAAACAAATCTCTGCCCAACAATCACAATTATTAAATTCGAAAATCAGAATTGCCATAAATGGCAAAAATTTTCTAGATTCGAATTTGCCAAAAATGAAAATAAAAATAAAAATAGCACACAAAAATAAAAATAATTATTTTTGAGGGATGTCACATCCTTTCCCCCTTCAGTAAAACACTTTCCTCAGTCTTCGTTCCTTTTCTGGAATAGGATTGGATGAGATTTCCGCAAATCTCTCTCCAATTCCCAAGTGGCCTCCTCAGGACTAAAGTGCTTCCATTGCACCTTTACCTGAGCGACGGCTTTGTTCCGAAGTGTTATTTCTCTCCGGTCTAGAATGTACAAGGGTCCCACCTGGAACTTGCCCTCGGGTTCCACCTGTACCAAGTTCCAATCAATCATATAAGTAGGGTCATGAATATACTTTTTCAACAAAGAAACATGAAATACATTATGAATTCTTAGATTAGCTGGAAGTGCAAGCTGATATGCTACGGGTCCAATTCCAGTTAGTATCTCGAAGGGCCCACAAAACATGGGTGCCAACTTGGCATAGTTTCCTAACTTTAGCGAGCTTTTCCGGGCTTTTACTTTCAAGTAAACATGGTCTCCCACTTGAAATTCCACGTGTCTTATTTTCTGATTTGCATAGCTCTTATGTATGTCCTATGCTTATTTCAAGTTATGTTGTACTTTTCTTACCATGTTCTCCATTTCTTGGAGCATCTCTAGTCCAACCATGAGTCCGTCAGCCAGGTTATCCCAACTAATCAGAGTTGTACACTTTCTTCCGTACAGTATTTCGAAAGGGCTCAACTTAGCCGAAGTTTGGTACCCATTGTTATATGCAAATTCTACTAAATGTAGGTAGTCTTCCCACTTGTTCGGTTTTGTTCTTACATACATGCGGAGCATATCTTCTATGATTTGGTTTTTCCTTTCGGTCTTTCCATCCGTTTGTGGATGATAACTTGTGATGAAATTCAAATTAGTATTTAGCCCTGCAAACAATTCCTTCCAAAAAGCGGATGTGAATTTTACGTCTCTATCCGAAATCACCATTTTAGGAATACCATGCAGTCTAAAAATTTCTTTCATGAATATTTCAGCAATGTTAATAGCTTTAAAAGTAGACTTTACAGGAATAAAATGTGCAAACTTACTGAGTTTATCAATTACAACCATTATAGAATCATTCTGTTTCTAAGTTTTTGGCAAACCTGTGATAAAGTCTAGTGATATGGTCTCCCATTTCCATTATGGTACTGGTAATAGCTGTAATAGGCCGGCTGGATGCTGGTGTTCAGCCTTAACCTGCTGGAAATCTTGGCACCTAGCCAAGTACTCTGCTATTTCGCCCTTCATATTAGGCCAATAAAATAGTTTTCTGAGTATTGATATTGTTTTTTGGTAACCTGGATGGCCAGAGTATGGTTTCTTATGCACTTCATCTAAAATAGTTAATTTTAGCTCTGCTGAATCTGGTATGTAAAGTCTGTTTTTAAATCTTAATAGTCCCTCCTTGTCGATATTTATATCTGGTTCATCTGAGTTTGTGACATTGTTTTGCAATTCTTCCATCATCTTAGTGTAATTTTCTTCATTAACACCTATCATTCTTATTCTTTGCTCCATATCACTTTCTTCTCTGCTAAAAATTATCTCAAATAACCCATGGATTCTGTGGCTTAAATCATCTGCTACTTTATTTTCCTTACCCTTGATATGTCTGACTTCGAAGTCAAATTCACTTAAGAATGATAGCCACCTTGCTTGTCTCGCATTAAGGTCTATTTTGTTAAACAAATATTTCGCTCTGCTATTATCTGTCAATAGTAAGAATTTTCTACCCATGATATAGTGTCACCACATTTTTAAGGAATCTATTACTGCTGCCAATTCTAAGTCACGAGTGACATAATTTCACTCATGTTCCTTTAATTTCTGGGATTCATAACAAATCATGTGCCCTTCCTGAGTTAGAACACCGCCTAGCCCCTCTTTACTTGCATCAACGCATACTGTGAAGTCTTTATCTGGGTCTGCCACCTTCAAGATGGGCGTCGATGTCAATAATTATTTTAGCTTGTCAAAACTATCTTGACACTTTTGTGACCATTTAAACTTGGTCCCTTTATTTTGTAGTGACATGATAGGGTAGGCTATCTTGGAGAACCCTTCTATAAATCTACGATAATATCCAGTTATTCCAATGAATGACCAGATATTTGCCTCATCTTTAGGCACTGGCCATTCCATAATGGCTTTTATCTTTTCCAGGTCTACAACAATACCTTCCGAGAATATGACATGTCCTAAATATTGTATTTCTTTTTGATAGAAGTCACATTTGTCGAATTTTGCGTATAGCTTGTGTTTCCTTAGTGTTTTCAGAACTATTCGTAAGTGTTCATCATGTTCCTCCTCCATTTCAGAATAGACCAGAATATCGTCGATAAATACTACTATGAACTTGTCTAAGTATTGGCTAAAAATGCTATTCATTAAGCACATAAATGTGGTTGGTGCATTAGTGAGTCCGAAAGGTATGACTACAATATCATAGTGTCTGTATCTTGTTTGAAAAGTTGTTTTGTTTATGTCTTGGTCTTTTATCCTAACTTGATTGTAAGTTTTAAACCTGTGAAGTAAAGCAATGCATATAGATTCTTAAGCAATACCAGTAGGCTGTGTACTAGGATCCACAACGATCCATTGTTCTTTGTCTATAAGAAGGTCCTCCATCTTGAGCTTCCATAGCTCAAAGTTTTTACCGTTGAACTTCTCTATCTCAATTCTAGATGAGCTCGCCATTCCTCTTACTTTGCTCGAATCTCCACTGCAAAAGCTCCCACTAAACCCAGGTTTATCACAGACCCAAGATAAACTTGATCTATCAAGACTGAGCCAAACCCTCAGCAACAAAGGCGTCCCTCTGAAGCCAAAAACGTGCTCTGATACCACATGTAAGTTTTAAACCTGTGAAATAAAGAAATGCATATATATTCTTAAGCAATACAGAAATTAATCAATGGCTCATACACAGATTACACAGAGATTTTTACCGGAAACCCTCAACCAGGAAAACCTTTCTTATTTTCATTATATCGAATTAACCTATTCGCCATAAAATATATACAATGTTTTTAGGTATTCCGTAGATACCAAAACCTTAATCCCTTAATCCAGTATTAAGTTACAAATCAGCTAAAAATAGCAAAAAACCGTCCAAAAAAAAATTTCGGGGCGCTGCCCCGAACGCTGTGCGTAACTAGGGGGGGGGGGGCGCATACCTACTCCCCCCTTGGGACCCCCCTAGGAAAGTTCCCAGTGCACACGACATAGCTCTAGGTGAAGGGATTGTGAAATGCAGTTGTCGTATCTAACACACCCACACACATACACATGCAAAGAATATAACAAATACCCAGCATTCTCCCACTTGTTGTTTTCTTTGCATCTAGGGGTCCAGGGGATTATATAGTCAACAATATAGGGCAACAATGCCCATTGTTACTCTACACCAAGAGAACTTTTCTGTGCTCACAAACTTTGTCAAT
>ML813834.1:109834-135662 GCA_009831015.1 Picea engelmannii | reverse complement strand
ATATAGTTTTCACTCCTGCATCACTCAACTTGCTTACAGATATGAGGCTCCTGGCTAGTTTTGGAATGTGTAGAATCCCAGGAAGAGTTCTAATCCTTCCATCATTTAGCAACAACTTAACCCTTCCACGTCCCAAGATTTTTGTTGTCGAGTCATCTCCTAGGAATACATCACCACCATCATATTTTTCATATTTAGATAACCACTCCCTGTGAGGAGTCATATGGTATGATGCACCTGAGTCGATCAACCATACACCATGGTTTTCATGTGTACTTGTAGATGCTAGGTAAACATCACCTCCTTCTTCAGTGGAGGTTTTCACCTCCGTGGAAGAGGTACTATCAGATCCCTTTGGTTTTTCAACCTTCTTAGACTTGCAATCTTTCTTATAATGCCCTGTTTTACCACACTTCCAGCATTTCCTCAAAGATTTTCCTGGGGACTTAGATCTACCTGTAGATTTAGATCTCCATCTCGAAGGCTTACCAGGGTTCCTGTCTTGGGTATGCCCTCTTACAAATAAAGTATCTGTGTTGTGACCATCCATGCTTTTTCGCCTCATCTCTTCAGATAACAAGGATGCAACTACATCCTCATACTTCAATGTAGATTGAGTTGTACTACCTATTGCTACAACTAGATTATCCCAAGAGTCTAGCAAAGAACATAACAAAGTAGTACACTTATCTTCTTATGCAATCGTAATATTAACAGATCCAAGTTGACTTACCAGAGTATTAAAGGCATTTAGATGTTCTATCACAGAATCTGCATCTTCCATCCTAAAATGATACAGCTTCTTTCGAAGAAACAACTTGTTTACCAGGGACTTTGATTGATACAAATTCCATAACTTATCCCATATTTCCTTGGCTTTAGATTCTCCCGAGACATTCAACAACACCGAATCTTCCAGGCAGATTCGAATCATACTCCTTGCTCTTCTATCCAACTTGTCCCAATCTTCCTTCGACATACCAGTAACTGGTGTACTAGTAGTTTGTGTACTGGTAGGTTGTGTACCAGTATCCTGTGCGCTTGTAGATGGTGTACCAGTAGGGTGTGTACCAGGATCCACAGCGATCCATTGTTCTTTGTCTACAAGAAGGTCCTCCATATTGAGCTTCCATAGCTCAAAGTTTTTACCATTGAACTTCTCTATCTCAATTCTAGATGAGCCTGCCATTCCTCTTACTTTACTCGAATCTCCACTGTAAAAGCTCCCACTAAACCCAGGTTTATTACAGACCCAAGATAAACTTGATCTATCAAGACCGAGCCAAACCCTCATCAACAAAAGCATCCCTCTGAAGCCAAAAACGTGCTCTGATACCACATGTAAGTTTTAAACCTATGAAGTAAAGCAATGCATATAGATTCTTAAGAAATACATAAATTAATCAATGGCTCATACACAGAGTACACAAAGATTTTTACCAGAAACCCTCAACCGGGAAAACCTTTCTTATTTTCATTATATCGAATTTCACCATTCACCATACAATATATACAATGTTTTTAGGTATTCCGTAGATACCAAAACCCTAATCTCTTAATCCGGGATTAATTTACAAATCAGCTAAAAATAGCAAAATCCATTAAAAATAGCAAAAAACCACCCAAAAAAAAAATTCGGGGCGCTACCCCAAACGCTGCGCGTAACCAGGGGGGGGCATACGTGCCCCCCCATGGGACCCCCCTAGGAAAGAGCCTGGTGCTCACGGCAGAGCTCTAGGTGAAGGGATTGTCAAACACAGTTGTTGTATCTGATGCACCCACACACACACACATGCAAAGAATATAACAAATACCCAACATTAATGATATCCAGATTGTAAATCCAATTTTGAGAAGATCTTGGCCCCACCAACTTGATCGAACATATCATTTTTCCGAGGTAAGGGGTATTTTTTCTTAATGGTCATTTTGTTCAGTGGCCTATAATTGATACACAGTCTTAGAGTACCATCTTTCTTTTTCACAAAGAGGACTGGTGCTCCCCAAGGCGAGACACTTGGTCTGATATATTCTTTATCCAAAAATTCATGTAATTGTATTTTTAATTCTGTCAGTTCAGGTAGACTCATTCGGTAGGGTGCCTTTGAGATAGGGGATGATCCGGGTGGTAAGTCTATTGAGAAATCTATCTCTCTCCTAGGAGGCAATTCTGGTATCTCATCAACAAACGTGTCTTTGAATTCATGTAAGAAAACAAAGTCTTCTGACTTGGGCCTATCTTGTTTTTGTAATAGATTCGTTACTTGGATGGCGTAAACTTTAAATCCCTTTCTAATACATTTTTTGAATTGCATCGCTGAAACTTGTCTGACTGACACAGGTTTTGGTATGCCTTGGGTTGTTCTAACAGTGCCAAAATTATCTTTATAGCTAAGTATCTTTGTTTAACAATCTAGTACTACTTTATGTTGTTTCAACCAATCCATCCCAATAATCATATCATAAGACCCTAGTGGTAGGATGTTCAGATTGGTCCTTATCTTTTGACCATCTAAACTGAACTCAAGATCAGAAATAAAGTTAACTACTTTTCTTTTAGTCCTTGTTGCTAGTTGTAGAAGACAAGATTTTGCATTCTTTTGTTTCTTAAATTTATTCGACTCTACTACATCGGGAGTAATATAACTTAACGTAGCTCAAGGGTCAATTAAAATAGAAATTCGAGTGTCGTGGATTTTACCTTCAATCTCTACCACCGAGGACTAGTGGTCAGCTTGTCCACCATCTATGGCTACATTTATCCGATGCAGACTTTTTCCCATGTCACCTATTGTCGAGGCTTCCTGCAAATTGTGAACAACAATTCTATTTGTTGCAATTAAACGTGGATAGTTCCTCCTTAGATGAGGCTCTCCACACTCCCAACACTTTAATGGATCTCGAGCATTGTCCCCAAACTTTTTCGTTCCAAGCTTCAAAGGTTTACCACTACCTTACATATTTGGGTGATTGGAGTGAAAATCCTTCCTTGGGAAACTTTTTGTTGCATTTCGATAAGGAGTTGGCTGGTATCCTTTCTTCCGCTGGTGTGTTCCATCTTGTCTCTTATCCTTCCAAGTCTTGGGAAACTCTACCCGCTGTTTATACTAGTCATAGCACATTCGTGCCTTCCTGAATGACTCACTCAAGGATTTGGGGTTGTCAAACTCAATTATGTCCCTGTAGGACTGTGGTAAACAACTTAAGAATCGCTGGATTTTTACCTTATCCTCCTGGATGTATGGTACGAACCTTAGTAGTTCCAAAAATTTATTTATAAGGTCATCCATCGTCATTTGTCCAAGTCATAATTCATAAAATTCTTTCGTCTTCCTTTCATAATGGCTCTCAGAAACGTATTTTTTCTTAAAATACTTCTTGAAGTCAGACCATTCCAATTGTTTCTCCTTTAGGCCCTTTCAAGTCCTTCCACCAAATGCTGGCCTTCCCCTTCACATTGTAGATGGCCATTCTAACCTTCATGTTGCTGGAATAGTTGTAGATTTGGAAGTATTTTTTGATGTCCAACAACCATTCCTCGGATTCTTCTCCTGTCCTAGACTCCCCATCAAAAGTAGTGGGTTTAATCTTTTTAAATTCTCCTTCAAGGTGGTCTATTGTTTTCTTTTCTTGTCTGGTAAGGTTTTGTCTTCAGCTGAAGGTGTCCCTTCAGATGAACTATCTCCTTTTTCTGTTTTCGCACCAGAATTCTTGGAGGCCTTTTTGCTGACCTCTTCCTCAAGGTTATCATCTTTTGGGATTTTCTTGGTTACTATACTATGCAACATGACTTCATTTATCTCTTGTTGTTCCTGCTATGCTTCTTTAATTTTTCATTGTCGGCCTTGAAAACTTGTAGTTCAACTATAAGGTTTCTCATTGTTTCCAACACTTCTGTGGGTGAGCTTCCATCACTGTTCTGTCTCGGATCTCCAAGAGGTCCTTGTTGTGGATCCTCTTCCACCCTGATTTCTGTACCTTCTTGAGCTTCCATTATTCAACACAAAACATAAAATCTTTCTGTTTTCACTCCACAAGATTTATTAGTTTTTCTCATAGATCAGAATATATATACTAAGAAAATAATGTGGCCCTGTTCAGGCCCAGTTTTGTAATTTTTTCTCTGATACCATATGTAATGTACCTCAAAATTACCACAAAAATTTGTTTTTTCTATGACATAATTCAACTTCGTTTAAGCTCAGAACTTAATAGAAGGAAAGATTTATTTTATGTTCATAATGACACCATTATACCAGTTTAGTTCCTTAGAAAAAAACTCCATTAACAACTGTACATAATCCCACCTATAAGTGTGCATATAGTTACAACTTTCTTTAAATACATATAGAATGATTTGTTGTCATAGGCATAGTTTCATCTCTATTCTAGCTTAAATACTTTCTCACAATAATTTTATGTGTTTTTCATACCCTGTGCACAGAGACTTGCATTTCCAACCTCTATCTGAGATGAAGATCTCCCAATGTTTTCCACCAATTCCATTCACCACAGAATTAGAGTTGTTCTTATAATAATAATTCCTACCACACTCTTGTAGATTTGTGAGGAACAACGGTCAAACGGATCGATGATTACAGTTGCCAAGTACTAACACACAACAAATTCTGAAAGGTGAAAAAGGGACCAGCACTTTGGGATTTTGGGGCTTGAACCTTCGTGATTACAAGCGCCCAAACCAACACAAACAAACTTCCAAAAGGAAAAGAAAGTGGAGCCCGCAATTTAGGGTTTCAGGGTTCGGGACTTCATAATCACAAGTGCCCCAAACACCAATACAACACAAACCTCTGAAATGCGAAAGGAAGGAAGGGTGTGACCTATGTTTCAGAATTTCAGGGTGTGGAACTTCGCAAGTCCTGGGTCCAATTGTCAACATAACAAACAAATTCCCGATATGAGAAAACAAAGAAAGGCAAGACCCGTATTTTAGGATTTCAGGTTTTGGGAAATCGCAACTTCCAAAGTCAAACATAAACACATGAGAACTTCCGAATTCTGAAAAATGGAAAAAGAGTAAAGGTGGGACCCGCATTTTGGGATTTCAGGTTTCGGGAATTCGCGACTTCAAAGGTCAAACATCAACAGATGGCAATTCCTGAAATTGCAAAGAGGAAAGAACAAGGGGCTTATATTTCAGGATTTTGGGATTTCGGGATTTCGATATCCCGCGACTTCAAACGCCAAAACATTAATCACAAACATTTCCCGAAATCGCGAAGAGGAAAGAACAAAGGGCTTACATTTCGGGATTTCGGGATTCGGGAATTCGCGACTTCAAAGGTAAAACATCAACACATGGAAATTCCCGAAATTGCGAAGAGGAAAGAACAAGGGCTTATATTTCAGGATTCCGGGTTTCGAGAATTCATGACTTCAAAGGTCAAACATGAACACACGACAATTCCCGAAATTGCGAAGAGGAAAGAACAAGGGGCTTATATTTCAGGATTTTGGGATTTTGGGATTTCGAGATCCCGCGACTTCAAATGCCAAAACATTAATCACAAAACATTTCCCGAAATCACGAAGAGGAAAGAACAAGGGGCTTACATTTCAGGATTTTGGGATTTCGGGATTTCGAGATCTCGCGACTTCGAACGCCAAAACATTAATCACAAAACATTTCCCGAAATCATGAAGAGGAAAGAACAAGGGGCTTACCTTTCGGGATTTTGGGATTTTGGGATTCCGGGATTCGGGATTTCATGGTTTCGTGGTTGCAAATGTCAAACCACAGCATACGACACTCCCCGAATTTTGAAAGCACAAGGACTTAAGAAATTTCAATGCTCTGAAGGATAAAAAAGGATAAAGGTTTCTGTGAGGGAAAATCTCTAAATTCGTCATGGATCTTGACTAAGGAAAAGGGTAGCCCATTCTGAAAGGAAACCAGAAAACAAAAACCTCTCAAAGGTGTCGATTCTCAAGATTATTCAGCATCCAAAAAAAACAAAAGGGGTTTCCAGATTACTCGGAAAAATTAATTCTAGCGGTACATCTACCCATTTCCCTTCGGTACAATTTATTCAATCCTGATTTGCTCCGATTTAGATCTATTTAATACATCAGTCATAGAAATAAACCTAAACCCATATAGATTAGTTTTCTTCTAGCATACAAAGTGTCCTAACATTTCTACTACAGGTTAAATCTATCCTGCAGCTGGATCGGCTCTCATAACTCAATTTGCATAAAATAAAGTTGTCTGGTACTTTCAGTTTGGATTTAACATATATCTAACATCGGGTAAAAACATTCGAATAGAGAAAGGGAATCATTACATTTCCTATTTAAACGAATATAATGCATTAGATATTAAATAATTCAAACAAAGAATGGAAACTGTTCCAGTTCAGATTTAAAGGATACATGACATTGGATGGAATATAGTCATTCATAATAAAAAGGGATAGATCAACATAATTGAATCCAATCCACGGGAAGACAAAGGGAACAACCATGTTCCTCCCAACCGTAGAATAGGGCAGCCATATCTACTTTCCCGATTCACCCCCTAGCCTGACCATGAATCCATGAGGGCGAACTTGAAAACGTCTCTTCAGCAATGTCCTTCAATTCCAACAGTCATCCTCTTGCCTCACACTTACTCAATAGTTCTCATAACATCAAGACAATTTGGTCTCAAAAAAAATCCTCTTGCCTCACACTCAATCTGTAGTGCTCATAACAACAAGAGAGTTCAAGAATTCTTTCCCCATCATACTTGGCAGTGTCCTGCCTCCTCTCATATGCTATTTATCCATCATTTTGCCCAGCTCTTTTCCCTCCTTTGGGGATTTTCGTAGCTCTCATAATCCCTAATTTTTAGGGGCTGCCAGTGGCCAAATCTATGATTTTCCACTTCTCATAATCAGCCTAGAGGTAGTTCCAACATGTTCCCCACTCATGGAGTCATGGTCAGTTGATTTTAACATGGTTGTTCCATTTGTCCTCCTATAGTTAATATAAATATTTTGTTGTGATACAAGTTTCATAGTCAAATAGTTAGTTGGGTCCAAACAGATCTCTGCCCAATAGTCACAATAATTAAATACAATTATTAAATTCGAAAATCGGAATTTCCATAAATGGAAAAAAATTTCCATATTCGAATTTGCCAAAAACGAAAATAAATTTCCAGCACACAAAATAAAAATATTTATTTTTGAGGGATGTCACATGGCATCTGCTAGATTCATATCTTTCCACTAGACTATCACTTCCTTGATGGTTCACTGACACAGGTGACGCTCACGCTGGTCCAAAACTGCTTCTGGCTGTAGCCAAATGGATCCTTCTTCAGCTAACTCAAGAAGGTTGGTTTGAATTTGGCACCGAGTTCCAATCAACTTATTTTAGCATGAAACATGGAAAACTGGATGTAGCTTCGACTGAATGGGCAGAGCTAACTGATATGCGACTTGCCCCACACGTTTGAGAACTATATAAGGACCATAAAATTTGGGTGCTAGCTTCTGACAATGCTCGGCCTTGAGGGAAGTTTGCTTGTATGGTTTCAATTGCAGAAACACCTGATCCCCTTCTGCAAATTGACATTTAGAGTGACCTTGATCTGCTTCTTTCTTCATGCTATTTTGTGCCATGACCAAGTTCTCTTCAAGGGAACGAAGAATATCCTCTCAACCTATAAGTGTTTGGTCAACCGCTTGGACCTTCAAGGTACCCGGTAAGTATGAGAGAACTAAAGGTGGATTCTGTCCATATACTGCTTCAAAAGGAGTCATGTGAGTAGCTATATGGTAGGAAGTGTTGTACCACCATTCAGCTAGGGGTAGCCTTTGAACCCATTGATGTTGTTTTTCAGAAGAAAAACACCTCAGATATGTTTCCAAACACTTGTTGACAACTTCCATTTGACCATCAGTCTGGGGATGATAAGCTGTGTTGAGATGCAATTGGGTGCCCTGGAGCTTAAATAGTTCTTGCCAAAAATTTCTTGTGAAAGTTGGGTCACGATAAAAAACAATAGAGTGCGGCATGCCATGAAGCTTGAAGACCTGGTCCATGAAAAGTTGAGCCACCATGGATGTAGTAAATGGGTGTTGAAGAGCACAAAAATGAGAATACATGGAAAGGCAATCCACAACCACCATTCTGACTGATTTATTCCTTGATTTGGGTAAGCCGGTAATAAAGTCCAAAGAGATATCCTTCCAAATAGCCGTTGGAATCGGAAGTAGTTGTAGTATGCCTGGAGATTTGACTATTTCTCCCTTGTTGTGTTGACACACCTCACATTCAGCTACAAAATTACGAATGTCCTGTTTCATACCATCCTAGAAAAAAGAACGTTTGAATCTGTCATATGTTTTGGTCAATCCCGAGTGCCCCATTGTGGGTGTAGCATGAAGCTCAAAAAGCATCGTGGATTTAAGCTTTGATTGTTTACTTAAATACAAACGACCTTTGTATCGAAGCTCATCCTCTAGCCAAGAGTACCCTGGGGGAGCCGGAGCCTTGCTCTGCAATTGTTGGATCAGATGTGAACTTTTGGGGTCTTGAAGCCATTCTTGTCACACAACTTGGAGCCAATCGGGTACAATGAAGGAACGAGAGAAAATGGATCCTTCTTCTTCATATTTTCGGGACAATGCATCTGCCACTACATTGTCTTTTCCCTTCTTGTAAATGATCTCATAATCTTAACCAAAGAGATTAGTCACCCATTTTTGTTTCTCTTGGGAGGAAATGTGTTGCTCTAGAAAGTACTTGAGGCTTTGATGGTCGGTCTTGATTTGGAAGCGTTTCCCCAAGAGATAAGGGTGCCACAGCTCAACGACATGCAGAATAGCCAACATTTCCTTTTCATAAATGGGTTTGCCCAGATTCCATTCAGACAATTTCTTGCTGGTGAAGGCCAAAGGTCGACCGTCTTGCATAAGGACAACGCTAATTCCTTTCCCTGAGGCATCACATTCGAACACAAAGGTCTTTGTGAAATCAGGAAGAGCCAGAACCCAAGTGGTTCACATGGTCATATTCAAGGTTTGAAAATCTTGAGCAACGGTTGGAGTCCAAGTGAAAGAGTTCTTTTTTAGGAGAGCCATGAGTGGTGCTGCAATCTTTCCATAGTTCTTAACAAACTTGCGATAATACCCTGTTAAGCCCAGAAATACATGCAAGATTTTGAGAGTCTTTGGGTGCGGCCAATCTTGCATAGCTTAAATTTTTTTCGGATCCACCCTAACACCATCCTTGCCAACCAAATGACCCAAGTATTCTACTTCAGAGGCACCAAAAGAACATTTAGATTGTTTCATGAAAAGTTGGTGCTGGGAGAGGAGATGGAGAACTTGATCCACATGAGTAAGATGGTCGTTCCAGGTTTTTCTATAGATGAGGATATCATCAAATAAAACTAAGACAAAATGATGAAGAAAGGGACGGAAGACATGATTCATGAGGCTTTGGAAGGTGGAGGGAGAATTACACAAGCCAAAGGACATGACCAAAAACTCATAGTGGCCCTCATGAGTGCGAAAGGTCATCTTGGGAATGTATACCTCTTTCATATGTATCTGGTGATAGCCTGAGCAAAGATCAAGTTTAGTAAAGAATTGAGTGCCACTCAATTCATCCAGGAGGTCATCAATGACTGGAATGGGAAATTTGTCTTCAATAGTCAGTTTGTTGAGGGCACGGAAGTCAGGACACATTCTCAAAGAACCTTCTTTCTTCAGGACCATGACTACAGGAGAGGAGTAAGGGCTTGTACTAGGGCAGATAACGCCTGCATTAAGGAGTTCCTGGACCATTTTCTCAATTTCATTTTTTTGTGAGAAGGGGTGGCGATATGGACGGATATTGGGAGGAAGGCTTCCGGGTACAAAGGGAATGGAATGATCATGAACACCGTGGGAAGGAGGGAGGCCTTGGGGAGTGGAAAATACCATTTGATGTTTAGAAAGGAGAGCTTGGAGGTCATGCGACACCGGGGGTGTTTCTGTTGCTTGAATGGCATGGAGTTGGGCAATGACACCAGAATGACCTTTTTTGAGCATCTTTTCCATGCGATGGGAACTAATGATCTCAGGTGAACTAGCCGTGATGCCCTGGAATTTATATTGGTGGCCTTCCTGGTCGAATTGCATGGTTAATGCCTTAAAATCCATGAGAATGGGACCCAAAGTTCTTAGCCAAGGCACCCAACACAATTTTACAACCACCCATGTCGATAGAAAACATATGGGATTTTAGGTGGTAGTCACCGATTTGGAGACACACATTTTCACAACGCCATACACATTTCATGGAACCACTATTGGCAATCATGATTTGGAAATTATTGACAACATGGATGTAGCAATGAGTTTCTTGGGCAATGCGACGATGAATAAAATTATGGGTGCTTCCACTATCAACTAGAATGATGACCTTCCGATGCTTGGTGTAACCTATTAACTTGAGGGTTTGGGGAGAAGAAAAACCAGTGAGAGCATTGAGGGAAATGACGGGTTCTACTTCGGGAGGGTCTGAGGGAGGAGTTATGTCAGTGATTTCAGGTGACTCAGACACAAGGAGATTTTCAGCATCCTCTTCTGAAATTTCCTCAAAGATGGCCATAAAAAGATTTTTTTCCTTACACTTGTGGCCTAGGAGATATTTTTCATCACAATTATAACAAATTCCTTTGAGTTGGCGTTCAAACATTTCAGCCCTGGTCAATTTTTGGATATTTAATGGGGCGAAGGGAGTAGTGGGAGTGACGGGTTTAGGGCGAGGGATAAAGGAGGGTTTTTCATTTTTAGATGATACCACTTGTTGTGCTTCTTTATCCCTTTTAGTAGCCTCCACCCAAGTCAAGGGTTGAGCCATGAGGACATGGGCCCGAATATCCTCCTTGAGGCCACTAATAAAACACTCTCGAAAGAAAGCATCAGTCATGCCCTCTGTTAGAAAAGCCAGGTGTTCAAAGGAAGCTATGAAGTCTTCTACTGTTCCAGATTGCTTCAACTTTGTCAAACGACCCAAATGGTTGGTGTCCATGTAAAATCATTCATAAAGCTCAGTCACAAATTGGGTTCAAGCAATATACCCTTGACAGGAATTTTTTCTCCATTGCCACCATTGCCAATGTTCTTGATCTAGATGGAGAACACCATACTGGAGTTTTTCCAAGTCATCGGTAATGCCATATAAAGAGAAATAATGTTCCATTTGGGTTACCCAACCAGTGGGGTTTGAGCCATCAAATTTGGTTACATCGACCCGCGGAAGGCATATGTCATGTTGAAAGTGATGGGACTGAAAGGTATGGGAATGGGAGGAAGTTTCACCTTCATTCTTTGGATGTGCTTCAGAGAAATGGTCATTTGTAGGGATCTTCAGTTTGGTGCAGAGTGTTGCAAAGACAGATTCAAGCTGGGTGGTAAGTTCTTGTTTGACTTCCTCCATTGAGGACTACATGGTTGTATTTATGGTAGCATTTATGGATGAATCAATGGAGGCAACAGTAGCACTGAGTTGTTTTACTTCTTTTTGGGTTTCTAGGAAACTGGATTGCATGGTGTTGAAGCGATCTTCTAGGTCTTGGCTACGGGTATGGGCCATGAGGATGGGTGAACTGAAAAGGGGCAGGTGGGGTCAAATTTTCTGTCTAAAAATGATATGGATGAAAGTGATAAGGGCGGAGAGATGAATCCAATGGAATAGGTCTCAAATAATGGTGAAAACAATTCTAGACTTTTTTTTTTACACCTATGGAGTTATACTCCGGTCTGAAGAATACTGCAGTGATGAAATCCCCAAATGTTTAACCAAAAAGATATGTGTATTTACTTGGCAACCCGAACACAGTTGCAGGACAATAGATCTGGTATGTTTTTAATTTGTTTATGTTTCTGTCCCCCAAGGGTTAGGTATTCAAGGGTTTTACAGACAAGGGTTTTCCCTATGCTATAGCTCTCTGATATACATGCGGGGTCCAACAGTAGTACTTGGCCCAATATCTTAGGGCACTAACTAAGGAGGATAGACCGTACCCTTAGTCGTACTACCCGACTACCCAGGTACTAGAGAGTATCTTCCCGAGTGTTGTTCTCAGTGACACTATAACATTCCAGTAGCCAATAGGTTTATCTAAAGAGGGCTTCAGGAAATCTAGGTCGATCCATACATAGGTGTTGTCTGATGCACCACTCGAAGGGGTACCAATAGGCCTTACAAGGGTGGCCAACAGATGTGTGCTTAAGAACCACTTGTATTTCCTGTGTGTATGAATCCATCAACCACGGGTTTATGTGTGTAACAACAAATCTTTGTGGTTTAAAGATGCCAAAATACGTCTCTACACTGAAAAAAATTCCCACAATTTCTGCCAAGGAAAGTGCTCTGATACCACTTGCAAGATACCAGATATATAAAATATGTCAAACAGAAATAAAATGCTAGAAATGGAAGAATAACAGTAAAATATCCAGCATAATCTCCACAATAACACATAAATGATATAAGAACAACAATAGAAATAACACTTTGATTCAGAAAGCAATGTTCACAGGCCTCTTCGAGGGGGCAACCTCCAATCGAGCAGTGCTCTGTTACAATAATCTCCAAGCTAGGGTTTTCATACCCTCGACCCTTATTTATACAAAATGTCTATCAAGAGAAACATCTAGAGGAAGATACTTCTAGAAGCAGAAGATTCTATTAGGTCGTCTTACATCTACCCTATTCTATTTTATTGAAAGGCCTTATTAATATTGACCTTTATTACATCCGAATATATTAATCTACCTATGTGCAGGTTACGACCCTAACATTCCTTCTGTGTTTCAGCTGAAGTTTCATAATCATTGGAGATACATATGTTTTTTACTGGTTCAGTGGTTGTTTCTTGTTCATTGGTTTGTTGGTTCGTCGGTTGCTGGTTGTTTTTGTTTGGCTCAAGTTTACGATTTTGGGACCCTAGGGCTGCAGTTGGGCATGCTTGTGCTTTCTCGTTGGTTTGGTGCTTGCTTTTTTCTTTTGTTTACTTCAGCTTTGCAGGTTTGGGGTCATGCACCGACAGTTGGAGATGTCATTATTATTATTATTATTTGGGCACTTTACGGTGTTCAAACCCTGCAACCATGAGTGGAGATGCGGTTGTGTTATTTGCCGTGTCTGGCAAGGTAAGATCTTTTTTTCTGTAAAATTTTGTTGATACTTCAGTGTTGACATGATAGAAAATAGTGGCATAAAAAGTAATTGGACAACTATATGTGCAATTGGAGTATCCACTATTTTTTTGTTAAAATAAAACATGTGCAAGTTTCACTTATAAACCATGTATGGTGGAATGTGCCCATATTACAATACTTGTTCTTTATCCTCTACATAGACTGGTGTTACCATGATACAATTTTTCTTGTACTTGAGATATGATATGTACAACAAAGAGAGTGAAAAATTATATTTCCATGTCTCGAAGCATATATTGATACTTTGCCACAGAAAACCAAAATCGTTTAGCTATGGCCATGCACTTTCCTAATATTTTGTGGCTTGCAATATATTTTGGGTAGGGAAAAACTTTATATATTTACATCCATGGATGGAGAAAATCAAAGCTTCATGTTTCTTCATATCTTTTATTCTATTCATATATTCTCATTTACTGTATGTACATATTACTTGTTCTCCAGTGCATACCAGCTTCCATTCATGTTCATTGTATTTTGTGCATTCCCACATTCAAATAAACAGAATAGCTGGAGAAAACGATGGAGTCTTGAATGCAGCTGTGGAACAGGAGATACAAAGGTACATGCTTGTACTGCTATTTCATATTTGATTGTTTTGTATTTCATTTATTGCCTGTATATGTGTTCGCCTAGTTTATTGTATGTAGATGTTTTGTACCTTCCTACATAATAACTTATCTTCATTACATGTCTTCTTGCATACTAACTTCCTTCATGTCCATTGTATTTTTCATACATTGATACATTTAAACAAACAAAATGGTTGGAGAGGACGATGAAATCTTTGGTGCGAATGTAGACAAGGAGTTACAAAGGTGCATACATGTGCTCTTATTTCATATTCCAGTGTTGAGTATTTCATTTATTGTCTGTGTATTTGTTGTTCTTGTTATACTGCTTTGCACCTTTTTTTGTTGTATTTATATACTACGTATCTTTCTGCTTATTCTTATGTGAATCGTATTCTGTTTGTTGTTACATTGAAATAAATATAACTTTTTTTATTTCTTTTACATGTCTTTCTTCATACTAACCTACCTTCATGTCCATTGTATATTCGGCGTTTTTACCTTCAAATAAACCGGTTGGTTGGACAGGAAGATGAATTCTTTTATGCAACAACAGAGGGTTTTTTGCTACAATCTTCAAAAAGGTATACCAACTGTGCTAGTAAATTAAATATACAAAGCAGGTGGGGGAATATAATACTAGACTAGAAAACGATGACTTGGCAGCAATGGGCCTTTGTGCCCTCCCCATTTCTACTTTTTCCATTTTCTATTATCCCTTTTTCTTTCTAATTTCTCTTCTTAGTCATGTTTCCGAAAATGCCTCGCTGCGCGGGTTGGCAGACTCATGGGCTCACATTTATGTTCACTCTTCTACCTTATTCCATACCCACTTTGTCAATTATGGGTGTCAAGCTGGCGGGTTCAAGATTGAGCTCTTGGCTTCTGGGGTTCTTCGATATACATATTGGCCGTTGTGCCCCACCATCACGCCCTATTTACTGTTACACATTTTTCCAGTAAAAAAATAAGAGGCATACAATTTGACCCTCGGGTCCTTATGTTTCCTGAGTATCCCTTGAAACCCTATTTCGTATTCCATCTCCTTGTACCCTGCATGTGACATTAAGAACAGTTATGGACAATATACAATGCATATGCTTGTTTAGTCCTTCTGATGTTCATCTACACATGATTTAATCAGAAAAAATTAGACTAGTGACATGACCATGAGTAGTTAGTCATCCTAGACATCATCAGACCAACAAGGCCAAAGGTAAAGATGCATACATTATGTTCCTAGTATGTTTACCAAACAAATATCCTTAGCTATTTATTCATATATGGCATGGTGAATATGTTGATGTCATCTACAATACATGATTTGCAGTTCACAAGAAGTATCCACAAGTACAAGAAATACGTCGAACATAGCGCAGGATCCTCAGACTAAGAGGTGTGGTTGCAAATATCTAGCTCCATAGTTCATCGAAGTTGTGCTTCTACCTGTAAATTTATGCCAAGAGAAAAAGAAAATAAGAAAATAATGCACACTACCATTCACTTTAGCTTTCCTATTCAAAAATTGTCACCAAGTCTAAACTTGCAACACCCAAAGTACTATAAATAGAGGGCTTGAACAACTGCCAAACTGGAAAAGTTTTTATCCGGGACATAATGGTCGTCTATAGCACCTACTTGGACAAGGAAAACAAAACTAGATCCATTATGCATGTGGACATGATAGACAAGGAGGCCATGATGACAGTCACACAGACTATTCCTACACAACTTGTCCAGAAACATGCAAAAAATATATTGTCGGGTAATGGGATATCCATTACAAATTTTAATATATTGCCCAAAATAGTATATGGCCATGGTGATTGCGATCGGATTATTTCACTCAACGAAACAAGTATTGTGGAAAAAATTCCTGTTGTTTGTTCAAAATATCATTTCATCCCAAACACAACTATCAACCAACTTGCATAGAGAAATGACATTTACCCAACTGGAACCATTGGTGCAGCTATCACACTGGCAAGAAAAATTGGCTCGTAACAAATTCTCCATATAAAAGATGGAGATTCAGATAGTGAGAAGGCAATGGTACCATTCTTCATATCCAGTTTTGTCCTTTACTTTCACATGTGCATGTATCTCGGTTAAGTTACACAAATATTGCACTGTTCCATGTTGCAGCTGCAATTGTTTGATACCTATTCAAATTTGTTTTCTTCAATGGAACAACAATTGCATAAAGGGAAATTTCCACTTATGCTCTTCAAAAATATAACAAAGAAAATGGATGTTAGAGAAAGGATCTTTTGCACAACCCAAGCAACATTTGAAACAGATTTGCGAGCAGACATAGTACAAGATTTGAAGAAAATAACTAGCTCTACAACTATTGTGTGTATACATCTACAGATTCATCCTCACTTTGATCATACAAATAGCCTTCACCAAATTTCTGCAGTNTGGAGTTGTATATTATATTGTTCAGTGTATTAATTCCTATTCTCATGTTTCCAGGTTGAAGGTTTTTTGGTTGCAACAAATGCGTACTCGACCCCCTTTGATCTTGTATGTGTGAAATGAAACTCTCATGCTTCTGCTTCTGCTTTGATAAGTGATGATACGATTGATTTTCTGCGATGCAGTAAAAAATGTCCATACATATATGGACATTGCCTCAATTCTTCTATCTGAACCATGGGCAACACAACCGTGCATTGTACAATTAGGCAACCTCTTTTACAAGATGTGCTTCCTTGGTTAGCAGAATTGTCGTATGAAGCATACCTACAGAAAAAGCCAAGCATTGTCTACATGATGTGCGACTTTTGGATACACAAAAAATTTACCTTAAATGAGGACAATGCAATATTGTATATTGGCTGAAGAAAAAGAAAAAAAAAAAGAAAAAAAATCACATCAATCTTTGGTAGGAAACGAAAATATCTCATGTATCTTTGTAATATTTCTTCAACACCCAGATGAATTTTCGTCGGACTCGAGTACTTGAGAATATAATTACAAATGCAATCGATGTTGTTATTTTGATGTTTTCTTTCATCTCCCAGTAAGAATTTTGCAATGTGTCTCTGCAATATTTCTTCAACACCCAGATGAATGTTCGTCAGACTCGAGTACTTGAGGATCTAATTACCAATGCAATCGATGTTGTTATTTTGATGTTTTCTTGCGTCTCCCAGTGAGGATTTTGCATATTTGTTTCAGTGCGCAAATAAAAGAAAAAAAACATGGTGGCTAGTTGTTTCTTTGATCGAGGATCCTGCACGTTTTTTGGGTGACCAATTTGGACAATTGTTTTTCAACTATTTAGCCATGACAATATTTTTGCAATTTTATTTTGGGTGCCCAAATAAAATTAAAAAAAATCTCCAACTATACATTTATGGTATGGTATCTTCATTTTCTTGATGCCCTAATTGAAAAAAAAAAGGGAACTCGGCATGGATTGAAACATCAACTTGAGATTTTCAGATATCGATATAGAGATTGCACATGCAAAAGATTGTTCAGTATAGAAATGGGAAGCATGACAACAAACCCCATAAAAGTATCCAACTATAAATAACTCAGGACCGTCCTTTGAACCGTCGTAGTAGCTTGTTCATTTGGGAAAAATCATAAAAAATTTCCAATAATATTAGAAGTTTGGCATTGTTAAAACTGGTAGTGATAGACCATGGCACCATCAAAATAAAATGTCCATAGTGATCTTTTTTAATGGTAAAATATTAATCGACAACTTTCTTGTTCCCCACTTTGAGATCTGGTTATAGCTAGCGTGCAGTGGTGAAGCTTCGTTGGTTTTGTGGTGTCTTCTGTTTGGCAGAATTTTGTTCATATCCCATGGACCTGGTTATTTTCTTGTGGGAAAATATACCGAATGTAAGAGAAAACCAATGCCACGATGTTTTTTCTTTATATATCGAATTTTTTCATGCAATGGTCGATGTGTGCTACTCTATGGAACCTTGTGGGATCTTGCTTGCAGCCTGTTTGGAATTTACTTGGTTCTTGGTTGTATGCTTCCTTCTGGAAAATTAATAATACATTCAGGATCTTCGTAGTTTTTTCTATGGTCTTAAAGATTATAGAGGACATGATTTTCCCTTTAATATAATTTACATGACACAAATGTAGTATGTGGCTCATTTTAGCAGTTTTCCTTGATCGATGAACTTGGTAAAATCAATCTTCTAGAATGATTTGAAATAAACGAATATATATTGTGCGAAGTCCAATGGAGCTATCATATCAACAAGAGGCCCTTCAAATTCAAATTCATCATTGTTATACTTGCAGTGATAGAATTTAAAAAATATTTGTTTTGTTTACTTCATTTTTTTTTAAATAAGAGATTTAACATCATTTAATAATTTTATGTAATTAAATTATACAATATCAATATTTAATATTAATAATTTAGCATTGGAAATAATGTTTTTAGATAATTTTAGATAGTTTATAGGGATCACCATCCGTAAATAATCGCAATCTTGAGCCCACCATCCCTGGAGTCCGTCTGTCAATTTCTATATTGCAGAACTCTGAGTGTTGTTTGGAGGACATGAAACAATATAAGTGCAATGTTGAGCCAACCAACTCACAAGTCTGCCTGTCAATTTGTATATCGCAGAACTCTAAGTGCTATTTGTAGGACACGAAACAATAGAGGCCAAATTTTGAGCCCACCAACCCAAGAACTCGCGATCCAAAAAGTGGCTAAGTATGGAATGAGGGATCTGTACATGCTCTATAAAATCTCATGTCCATACTTTATAAAAGTACATATTTAGTATGTATAATTATTTATTAAAACCATGGACTGTCGTAAAGTTTCTTGGAGCTTTTCTAGGCTTCTCTCATACAAGAAGATCCTGGAAACTATAAGCATGGCTCGTTGTATCCTTTGCTTGATTGAAGAACCTGTTCACATGTTTAATGCACTTCATAGTTGTTGTTAAAACCATCAATGGGGATTTATTAAACCAATTCCCACTCCCAAAAATTTCCATCCCCTTTATTTTTTCCCTCTGCTTTCTGTTTCTAGTTACTTACTCATTTTTTGAAAAATTTCTAGGTGCGGAAGTTGGCAGATTCATGTCTTCATATTTCCACTTACTTTTATATCACCAGCCCAATCGACCGCTGCCCTATTTCATATTGTACAAATATTTTGGATTGTGAGTTTCCGAATAGGCGGATTCAACATTGAGTTTTCATTGTTCCATTGCCTGCAAACAACACATGGACTTCCACGATCTACAAATTAGCAAACAAATTCCCCTTTATCTCATTTTTTAGCACTTTTTCTTGATTGATGAACTTAGTAAAATTAATTCCCTAGAATAATTTGAAATAAAAGAATATATACTATGTGAAGCCTAATGGAACAATCATATGAACGAGAGGACATTAAAATTCAAATTCATTTTTGTTATACTTGGGGCGAAGCTAACATTACAAAAACTTTACTTAAACATCCAAAAATTGATTTTCTTGTAACTTTTCGACGCTTCTCTTATACAAAGAGATCTTGGAAACTATAAACATCACTTGATGTATCTATTCCTTGATTGAAGAACTTGTTAGCATGTTTAATGCACTTCATAGTTACTATTAAGACCATCAATGGGGCTTTCTTACAACAATTCCTGCTTCCGAAAATTGCCATCCGCTTTCTTTTTTCCCTCTGCTTTCCCTTTCTGGTTACTTACTCATTTTTCGGAAAATGTCTAGGTGTGGGATTTGGCAGATTCACGTCTTCAGACTTCCATTGTTACTTTTATATCACTATCTTGATCGACTGCTTCCACATTTCATATTGAACAAACTTTTTGAATCGTGGGTTCCCGAATAGGCGAGTTCGACATTGCGTTTCCATTGTTCTGTCGCCTGTAATCAACACCTAGACTTCCGCGATTTACAAATTGGAAAACAAATTCCCCTTCATCTCGTTTTATTTTTCTTTCTGTTTACTTGGTCCCTTTTTCGAATGTCTCATGATTTTATATACATCAATTGAAGTTTCACAGTATAAAAATTGCTTGCTAAACATTGTGCTTCCATTGTTCCCCTACGTACAAATAACACACGAAATTCTACGATATACAAATTGATGGACGAAATCTGGCACTGACATACAATTTGACCATTGACCCCAAGGGTATATCTTGTGACCCTTTTTTTGTAACCCACGCAATCGCTTTCCATACTTGGGCATTTCTTGGAATCAGTTTCGCAGGTTAGTGGGTGGATGAAATGTACAATTCTTGGTCTTTCTTCACCATCCTCGCTAAATTTGTACCTCTTTCTAAATATGCAATTATTAAGCTTTAATTTTAGTATTTCATCATGCAGGAACTGTTAAGATTGTCATTAATGACTGGAAGGCCGGAGAAGATTTTTCATTACTACGAATTAAACCAAGATTTGTGGAGAAGAGTGTTATCCTTTCCAATTATTCATTTCAAACATGATGCAATCTATTTCGTGCATCGACCAGTTAGTACCTTTAAGAAATCTCTACTTCTTAATCGCTCTTTGTCGTCACCACCACCTTTGCACTTTTTTCTAAATAAGAAATTAGTAAGTTTTAATGGTAACATCTCATTACGCATGAACCATAGAGATTGTCATTGATCAACGAAAGGATCGAGGAGATATTCCTTTGATATGAATTAAACCAAGATTTGTGGAAGGTTATATTATCCCTCCCCATTTTTCATTTCAAACATCGTCTGGAGAAAACATAAATTCTCACTAACTTATGGCAGTAGTTCTGTCGAGATACAGTAAACATCTTCGAGCATGATGGCTAGAGGTTCCAATATTCCAGGGAATATTCTTACTACTCATCTCCATCCGTCCAAGAGAAAAAAAGAAGATGGTCCCTTGGTACACAGAGAGATATATTTCAAGAAAAAGAATTCCAAGGCAACCCTACCTGGTCAGAAAAACTACCCAGTTTCATTAATGGCTAGCGCAAAGGTTGATGCCATGGATTCCAAGTCGGAAAAAGATGATCTGATGGACGATGATACGAAAATGTATGATGGAAATGCAGAGATTGTTCCCACTCCTGTGCCCAAATTGAAATCAACCATAACAGGAGAAACTTCTTGCCTCAACAATGGCGGTCCTGACAACACCAAAAGAAGGAGTTTCAAAAAAGAAATCGACGTTGAACGCAATAGCCACTTTGCAACTCGAAAGTAGGAATTCCAATGATCTGAATTAGTCTATTCTAGGAGGAAATATTTCACTGTAAGGAAATGATCTGTTAATGCTCCCACATATATGTTTCAATCCAAAAAACTATTCAATTGAAGGACTATCATCCTATTCTCTGGATATACAATCAACATATTAGGGAATGAGGACCAGAACTCCCAATAGTTCAAGGAATATTCCTACTATTCATCTCCTTCCACCCATAATGGACTAATTTGGGCCTTTGGAATTGCACATGTAACATGTGTCCCTGAATTTTTCGACTGTGGAGAGGCGGTTTCTTGGTGTGTCCTAACTTTTAGTTAAGGGATATTCCATTTTCCCTTCAATGTTTTTCATCTTCTTCCTCACAGAAAGATTCTAAGAACTATCAATTTTACCACAGGATGATCCATCGAGGAGAAAAATGCAAGGATTTCCTAAAAAGAAGCCATGATAATCAGTTTTGTATGCATGTTGAAGAGCATCTCGATGGATCCCTCATGTTGCAGATCCTGTGTCTTTGTTGTGGCAGATATGTTCAATGTTTTGGCCCAAAGAACTAGGTCCAATTTCTAAGGATAGATATACAATGCTCAATGTTCTTTTTTTTTTTAATGGATTTACTATTAAAAAAAAATTCCTTCGAGTCTTGGTTGCTGCTTCTTTTCTAGATTTAACACCTCTTCTCATTGGCATGGTTCAGTAATCTCATAGTTCTTTGATATTGTATTTGATTAGGTAATTTGTTTTGAAATGGAGCATCTAACAATTATATGACAATGTACTTTGTCGATCCATCAGTATTTTATGCAAACAAAAAATTAATTTCGGACAGTTTCAAACCAACATTCAACTCTATTTGTAATGAAGATAGAACATAGCAATACCAAATCACAATGTTGCAACAAGATCGTCATTCTTGTTTCTAGACATGCAATTATTAATCTTTAATGCTAAAAACTCATAATGCAAGAACTTTAATACCTAATTTAATATGTTACAGTCATGGAAGAATGTATCAAGAACACACTTACACCCACAAGTTGAAATAAAATCTAATATTCAACAAATCATTTGCTGAAAATTACTAGAAAATGATGGTTTTGCAACAATGGGGCTTGTTTGAAACCAATTTGAGCTTACAAAAATTTCCCTCCGCCTTTCTATTTTCCCACTATTTTATCCCCCGTAGTTTTTATTTCTGGTTACTTAATCATTTTTTTCCGAAAATGCCTTGCTGCACGAGTTGGCGAATTCACGCGTTTCAACCGAGCGCTTCCCCTTTGTCTAAATTGCACTTTCCATTGTTCTGTGACCTGCAAACAACACTCTGACTTCTATGATATGTAGATTTACTTTTGGACTCCCACATCATCCCCTCTTTTGTGTTAGACATTTTGCACCAAAATGTTCCGATATCTACAATTTGACACTCAGGGCCTTACGAATCCTCGGGAACCCGTCACCCTATTTTGAATAACGTCCGATCACTTTCCACACTTGAAAAATTCTTGACATCTCTTTGGCGGATCATCTAGTTTGCGGGTTCAGGAAATTTCAAATTTCTAGATGTTGTTTCTTGTGCCCACTACCTTCACTTTTCTTTCCAAGTATATGCAATATGTATACTACTTATCCTTGACAACATACAGAAAATATCTTGCCAGGAGATGGAATATCTATTGCAGATTTGAATATATTGGACCTTCTTTTCCCTCTTCTATACTTGACAAAATTGTTGTTTCTTTTTCCCCTCTACTCTCTCTTTCTTGTTACTTGGTCTTTTTTTTGAAAATGCGACTCTGACCAACCAGTAGCCATTTGATGCCTAGGCACTTTTCAGATTGTGAATTCCTCGACAGGCGGGCTCTATATTGAACTTCCATTGTTCTGTGGCCTAAAAAAAACACCCCGACCTTTGCCATATACAAATTTGATGTTGCATTCCCACATCATACCCTCTTCTTTGATACACATTTTTCACACAAACGTTTTGAGACCTACAATTTGACCTTCAGGTCCTCACGTCTCTTGGGTACCTATTGTCACCCAATTTTGAATCCCCTGTGTCCACTTTCCATATTTCTCCATTTCTTGGAATCTCTTTTGCGCCTCCAATTCCATACTTACCATACTTTTTTCTCTGGTGTATTCCTGTACATGCGGACTGCACTTCCAGTGTTCCTTGACTTGCAAACATTTCCCCCCGCTTCCAAGATATACAAATTGACTTATGGACTCCTACATCATCCCTCTTCCGAGTTACACGGTATGTACTAAAATTTCCTATCAATACAATTTGACCGTCTAGCCCTCATGTCTCCTCGAGTACCCTTGTCAACCTATTTTCATGCTCGTCTTCCCTCTTTCTATGACCATTTCTTGCAATCTCTTCTGTAGATTGTCAGGTTGGCGGATTTAGACAATTTCCAATTCCTAGTCATTGTTTTATGTGCTCGCCACCTCCGCACTTATTTCCAAGTATATGCAGTAAATATATATCTTCTCCATAAAAATGCACAAAAGATATTGCTAGGAAATGGAATATCTATTATAGATGTGAATATATTAGCCCTTCTTTTACGTCTTCTATACTTAAACAAATTCCCATTTCTCTTTTCCCTGTACTTTTTCTATCTTGTCACTTAGTCGTTTTTCCAAAACAATCTAGTTGTGCGGTTTGGTGGACTTGCGAGTTCATGACTCCTACATCGACCCCTCTTATGTGTTACACATTATGCACTCAAAAGTTTCAATCAATACAATTTGACCATTAGGATGTCATGTCTCCTCAAGAACCCTTTCTAGCCTATATTGGATCCCCTCTTATGGATTCCTACATCAACTCCTCTTTCGTGTTACACACTATGCACTCAAAAGTTCTGATCAATATAATTTGACCATCGGGGCCTCATGTTTCCTCGGGAATCCTTTCCAACCTATTTTGAAGCATGTCTTACCACTTTCCATGGCCATTTCTTGCAATTTCTTTCACGGATCGTAGACAATTTTGTATTTCTAGTCATTGTTTTTTGTGCTCGCCACCTTCGCACTTCTTTCCAAGTATATGAAATAAGTATATAACGTCTCCGAAAAAATGCAGAAAAGATATTTGCAGGAAATGGGATATCTATTACAGATGTGAATATATTATCCCTTCTTTTCCGTCTTCTCTACTTAGCCAAATATTCGTTTCTCTTTTCCTGAACTTTATCTTTCTCGTCACTTATTCTTTTTTCTGAAAATTTCTAGTTGCGTGGGTAGGCAAACTTGCGGGTTCATGTTTACACTCATGCTCTTATATCGTGACACCGATCGAACGCTTCCCCATTCCATACTCAGCCACTTCTTCGACTGCAAATTCCCAGTAGGCGAGATCTATATTGGACTTGTATTGTTCCATGACCTGTGAACAATACCTTGACTTCCACGAAATAAAAATTTACAACCAGACACAGATCATACCGTCTTTTGTATTATAGTGTACCTACCATGCCCTCTTCCATGGTGCACATTTTGCACTGAAAACTTTTGAGACATACAATTTGACCGTTGGGTCCTCATGTCCCCTATGGAACTATTGTCACCCCATTTTGAAGCTCGTCTGTCCGCTTTCCATAATTCTCCATTTCTTCGAATTTCTTTCGTGAATCGTCGGGTTGGCGGGTTCAAGAAATATCCAATTCCTAATCGTTGTTTCTTGTGCCCATTCCCTTTTGCAATTAGCAATTAGCACTTATATATAAGATATTATTTCTAAGTCTGAAATTAGCAAGCATTAATGCCAAATCGAGATTTGAAGAGATCTCCCATTGATACGCATAAAACCAAAATTTATGGATGGTTATATTCTCCCTTCCGAATGTTAATTTCAAACACCATGGAATGTCATTTGCGCATCATCGGGTTGGTCCGTTCATGAAATCTTCAATCCTCGATTATGAAAACGAGTCTGACCAACCATTTCCCTATTCCATACTTAGGCATTGTCCCATAATTCTTCAAATATACAAACCGACCGTTGAACTACCCCACCATGCTCTCTTCTATTTTACATGTTTTGCAGTAAAAAATTTTGATACATAAAATTTGATCGTCAGACACTCGCCTGCCCTCTTCCATGGTACACATTTTGCACTGAAAAATTTTGAGACACACAATTTGACTATTGGGTCCTCACGACTTATGTGGAACTATTGTCACCGCATTTTGAATCTCGTCCCTCTTATTTCCATACTTCACCATTTATTTGAATTTCTTTCGTGCATTGTCGGGTTGGTGGGTTCAAGAAATATCCAATTCTTAATCGTTGTTTCATGTGCCTGCACCCTTTTGCAATTAGAAATTACCAATTTTATATAAGATATTATTTCTATGTATGCAATTAGCAAGCGTTAATGCTAAACCAGGATTTGAGAAAATCTCCCATTAATATGCATAAAACCAAAATTTCCAGGTGGTTATATTATCCCTTCCGAGTGTTAATTTCAAACATCATGGAATGTTATTTGCATGTCGTTGGGTTCGTTTGTTCACGAAATCTTCAATCCTTGATTCTGAAAATGAGTCTAACTGACCGTTTCCCTATTCCATATTTAGCCACCTTCTCGGAATTCCGCAAATATACAAACCGATCGCTGAACTTCCCCATCATGCTCTCTTTCATTTTACACGTTTTCCAGTCAAAAATTATGATACATTAAATTTGACCATGGGACACTTGCCTCTCTTGAGTATCCCCTGTAACCCTATTTTGAATCCCTTCTGACCGCTTTTCAAACCTTTCCATTCATTCCTTTCTCTCCACCATCTCCGTGACCTTCGCACTTGTCTATA
>ML813834.1:96366-109720 GCA_009831015.1 Picea engelmannii | reverse complement strand
TCTTGTTTCTAAATATGCAATTAGTGACATTTAATTCTAACAATTCATCATGCAAGAACTGTATAGATTGTCATTGATGGGTGAAAGGATCGAGGATATCTCCTATTAATATGCATTAAACCAATATTTGCAGAGGGTTATATTATCCCTTCCGAGTGTTGATTTCAAAATCATGAAATTTCATTTGCACGTCGTCGGCTTGGCACGTTCACGAAACATGCAATCCTTAATTTCTCTTCATCGTACCCTCCACCTTCGCACTTATAAATATGCAATAAGTAATCTTTACTACTAACAGTTCATCATGAAGCACCCATATAGATTGTCATTAATCAATGAAAGGCTCGAGAAGTTTTCCCATTCATAACCATTTAACCAAGATTTTGAGGAGAGTTATATTATCGGCTCCAACTTTTCATTTCAGCAATCATCTAGAGAAAACCAACGTTCTCATAAACCTATGGCATCATCACGATAACATTTATGTGGAGATACAATGCATATCTTCGGGCACGAGGACCATAACTTCCAGTGGTCCAGGGCATATTCTTATTACTCAACCCCTGTCGCCCAGAACAAAATGATTTGGACCTCTGGGATTGGTCGTGCAGGTTGTGTCCCTCAAGTTTTTTACTGTAATGATCTAGTCTCTTGGTGTGCTAATAAATTTATTTTAGAAAAAATAATTATTCCACTGCGGGACCACTCTTCTGTTTATTTGTCACCTTAGGTCTTCCACCAGATGTTAAGATTGTCGGAGCCAAAATTGACATTCAAAGGCGAAGATTCCAAGCACTTCCTAACAAACCATAATAATGGGTTGGACCTCTTTCCCGATTTCTTGGAAGAACTGATGTTAGTTCCTAAAGATATCACAAGATTTTAGGTTAGTTCATTTAGAAAACCATTTCATGAAATTTCCTGGATGTTTACAAGAATAACGGGATAGGAGTCCACAACAACTATTTCCCAGATGGCTCTTTATATTTTGTATTTCACAGTCAAGTAACAAGCCATTTTTTATTGGGCCAAGCTAATTTCCCATTAAATATGTTCCCAAATGTCAAGCTTAAAAAATGAGAAGAAATTGTATATGTCATCCTACGTTTTTGCGATAGCACATTGCTAGCAATTTCTGGAATTGTCTTTGTCCAAGAAGGTCAACTGGGAATTCAACCCAGTAATGTTCTGGTACCAAGCCTTGTGGAAGAACAAGTCCTCCCACTGTTTTTCTGAGGTTTTTAATGGATTTGTGTCTATTTTCAAAGTTTTGTTGTAAGGAGAAAATGTTCCCCGCATATCTAAACATGAAACTAGTTTTTTGGACATGAAGGGGACACTTGAACATTTGGATAATTACACTGTGATAAGGATTTTTGGCTCTAGGGAAAAACCTTCTCTCCTTCCATGTCACATTATGGACATAATGTTTGTTACAGAAGTAGCAAGGAAATACAACTAATGGTTTCATCTATTCCAAGAGAAGGGGAAAAAACAGTTCATTCCTCTGCCTTGGAAAGTCAGGGAGTTCCCGTTGAGTAACACCAAAAAAATTGATGAATCTGTAGCCCATTCTAGCAAGTTGAACCTAAGATATGTTGAAATCCTAAGAGGTTTCGACCCTAACAAAATTTTTCTACAAAATTTACAAACACTAGGCTTCGGCAATTGTTTTTTCAAAAAACACCTGACCGAAAACAGAGACACTGGAGGCAACACTCCCACTTCTTATGTCGGCAACCTAGACACACTACAAAGCAACACTAAATTGTACAAGCAAAAGGGAAAATCCCCCAGTGAGAAGAGTGTTCAATCGACGAATAACATTCCCAAAAGTACGACATCCCAGAGCATCACTCCAATGAACCACCACCACAAAAAAGAAACTTTGATTTCTTCAAACGGAGGAGGAGATAACAACCCTCCTCACTCTAAAATTGATATTTCTCACAAGCTTCCAGTAGAAAGGAAGAGAAAAAAAATTGCGGGACAAGCAAAAGAGCCCGAAATTCATAGTGAGAACATGGAACTTGAGACTGATCTAGATAGTGTATTCTGCTACCTTGATCATCCCATAGATGCAATCCATCATAGTCATCCAATGGACATATCTGATACCGAAATTTTTTATGAAGATGAATCCTTTGTGTTCCAGAGCGTTTTTTTTGACAACCAGTCCAAAAAACTGATTATTGAAAAAAAAATGTAAAAAATAAGAAAGGAAAATATCGTTCAGAGGTTAACCTTGTGAACATGCGTCCATCCCAAATATTTCAACTTCACATAGCGACCAAAGATGCACTTTATGATTCCATTGGAGGCATCGAGGTTGAGAATGTCAGACTGAAGGACTGGGTCAAGGAATTGGAAGAGGCTTTCATTCCTATGCCATTGCTTTCCAATCCTTTAGCAATAACCATGCCTACCACCCCTGCAACCAAGTTAAAAGGATCCTCCAGCCTCCTCGCATCGTGTAGAGGATATGTGGAGAATAATATCAATAAAATAATGGAACTGGTTATTGAGGCGTGGGAAACATCACAAACCACGACTTGCCTTGGAACGAGGGCACATAATTTGCTCGAACATTTGCAGGTGAAATTAAAATATGAAGAACATTTTTGTTTAAACAAGGTCCTTCCATATATATATATGCAAGAGCCAATCTTTTATTTTCAATATTATCTACTTGAAAAAAAAAAAACTTCATGAGATAGCATAATGTAAAATAGAGACTACATTTTCTCAACTATGCAAGGAAAAAGAATGTAGTATTTCTACTTATTTTATGAAACTCTATGGTTGTTTTCTTGCTACAACTAATATCAAGATTACATAGATACAAATTGTATTTAATGACTACTATACATATGAAAAAGAATGAGATTATTTTATTCCTTTCTGCACAATATTATATGTGTGTTTCCTACACTTTAGTTTTTTCAAAACAAATTCATAAATATAAAAATATTCTACTTGTATAATATTACTTTTCTATTACTTCTATAAAATATCCCAATCTTTTCCTTTTAAAAAATACTTAGAAAATATAACCATTTCTCTTATTCTATATATTGCATTATCATTGCAATTTTTTCATTATTCTTTACGAGAAAGTAACAAGTTCAAAAAAGAATAGAAATAAATAAGATATACAACCAATATTTGAGAAAATAGATAAATAGATTAGAAATGACATATTTAACCTTCTTCAAGACTTGAAACAAATTGAATAGAGATCCAGTTCATCCCAACCATAGAACTAAACAACCAATATTACTTTTTCTTGTCATCCGTGAGCCTAAATCATCATTCCATAGAAACTGAAAGTTGCATATCTAGAAATATCAAGTTTGACTCTTTCTCATAACCATCAAACTCAATTTCACCCACAATTACTCAATAGCATCATGCCTCCTCTATACTCACATTTTATTGTTTTTCCAAGAAGAAATAACTTGCCTAGGTATTTTTCCATGTTATCCTCATTCCTAACCCTAGGGAACCTTCTTGGCCTAACTTTGTGCTAGCTTGTTCCCTCACATCCCACATCTTTGGGAGTATTTTTACACTTGTCCTCATGCACAATATTTACTTTGGTGGTTTTTATCACTTTTCAGTCTCCCACAGAATAATGAGTTAGTCTTTGTAAATAGATTTTGTAATCAATTTGTTTCTAGTTAAATAAAATAATTAAAATAATATTCATCATCATCAATTTTTATGATGAAATAATTTTTAACATAAATCTTTCCCAAAACTTTCACCACATAAACCATAAAAGATTAAAATATTCAAATGATTATAAATGGATGGATACTACCTATGTTACTTACCTTATATTTCAGCCTTAGGTTTTCTATCACTACAATCCTATCCCTCTTGAACTTAGGATCCTCACAAATCTCTTTGTTATGAATATAAAATCGATCTATCAACGAGTAGAATGTGGGTGTCTGTTTTTCTTGTTTTTTGAGAAAACAAATTATATTTTCAGAAATTCTTTAACTTCTAGTAAAGAAAAGTATTTTTTGATTTAGAATTTCACTTTAAAGTAAAAATAAAACTTGTCAATAATTTTTTTAGGTTTCTATTAACTATTTTTCAATTTTTATTTATTGAGATATGATATGTCAATTTAGGAATTGTTTGAGAGTATGCTCCTTAAAAATGAAGGGAATGATAATGAGTTATGTTTTTCCCCAACAATGTATCCATTATTAAACTTTTGTTTATGACAAAAAAGAAATGTTGCAACAATATACAAAGACTCTATTTTATGTTGACTATAGTTTTGAATCTAATAAGTGCATATTTCGATTTTTACAAATTTTTAGACCAATCTAAAAAAGTTGCAGATTTTAAACACATTTTTTTACTTGTCATGCAATTTTCTTAATTTTTACATAAAAGGAAAATATAAAAATACCCTTTTTAAGAGGACTATATTAAGATTATTAATACAAATTTTCCATAATTTTCCACTCCGTGTTTTTATAGATATGGATTTTTCATTTTATTAAATCATAATGTCACCTAAAAATATTATGTACTGATTGTTTTGAAAATTTATTTCAAATTAGCTAAAAAAAATGAAAATGAATATGAATTATATCAAATGAAAATAGATTCAATTCTAAAAATTTTGGTATCGGTTATGAAACTAAATTCTTTGTATTTGCAGGAGTCTGCTACCTGCAAAGTTGAAGTATGATGGAGAGAATTGGGAGTTTTCTACAAACTATTCCATTTGCAGGTTTTCAATCGAACTAATATTTTGACCAAAATATGTTTTCTAAGGGAAGTCGTGAGAAATAAATGGAATTTCAAATTTTTCAGCTGAAAAGTAATGTTTTCGATCGAAAAAATGGTGACAAAATTATTTTTTTATTACATGAAATCCGAGGATGTCATTTTTGCTCCATTCTATTTGACGTGCAATGTTTCAACCAAAAATGTTTTCGGTCGAAAATTGTATCTTATCGGCTGAAAAGTTAAAAGCTTTGACCGGAAAAGTGATTCTAACAATTTTTTCGCACCCATTCTCAAGAAAGTGTTACCCACCTTTGTATCAAATCATATTAAGGACTTGAACTCATTGAATTTTCAACTCTCAGTAAGTTTGAGTTATTCCATAACAATATGCCATGCAATTGGTGCCATTAAAGTTACTAGCAGTACTTCACCTAGACAATACTCGACTCTTTATTGGTTTTAGTTTGTGATCTCATTATTTTATTGTATTTTTTTTTAATCGTAAGTTCTACAGATAATGCTCTGATTACTGGCCATATGGTCTCAAAATCTCTTTTGGAATTTTATCTCATAGCTCTTGTAGAACCAAAATGATAGCATGAGGTAACACTTGGGAAAACACTAGTAATTTATACAGTCAGTTAGTTTAGATTTTTGTCTAAGTTCTTTAGTTTTCTTGCACAGCTCAACAACTAAATTATTTGTGTGGTTTGCATAGGTTTTCTCTGTATAAGGATGCCAATGTTCGGTATTCAAGTGTATTCGATGGTTTTTGAATTTTAGCAGGTAAGGAACGATTATGTTTTTAATAGATAATTATAAATTTTTAATGCTTATGGTTATCATATGTACTGAATCGTTACATCTACGACCTTTGTGCATTGTTTATGATTTCCTTGGACGCATTTAGTATCTAAACTATCATTACCAGGTAACCAAAATATATGGTATTCACCCGTGTAGCTTGAAGCCATAATAATGCTAAATAGTTTTACTACAATACTACCAAGGTTCAAATGGATGGCTTCACCAAAGCAAATTTGAGGTCGTTTGTTCACAAAGGTAAGGGGATATATTTTCATAACCCAAGGTTTCCCAATGCACATTAACTTAGGTCATAGTGATTTGTAACATGTATATAGTGGTTTGCATGGTGTTCCACACCCTGTGGAGTGTGAATACTTAACTGGGTATCTATATTTTAGTTCCTCTCCTTAAGCATTATCCTAAGGCTTCAACTCGTTACAAGCTATGACAAGCTTTTAGGTACGCAAAAATACAACCCACCATTAAATACATGGTTTATTATACCCTAGAGATAAACGTGTCTTTCATTCTCTATATAAATAACATTCAATAGTAAATTTATTGTCAGAGGTTTTGATATTGGTGCAAACCCCCTTCCCTCCAAAGGTTTTCTTGACCTCCCGACCTAGGATCATTAAAATAATGATTCAAAGCAACTATTTTGGCCCCTTTTTTCCTTAGGACCAGAGCTATGACCGTGATTCTACCCCTTCTCAACTCAGGATTTAGGGATATTCCAACCTCTTCTCTTTTTTCTTCCTGAAACATGTTGTTCTGAATATCTAAATTCCCACCACACATCTCCTCAGATTCATCATCCCCACAAGGGTTTGGGTTTCGCACCTTCACGAAAGTCTAAGTCTCTTGCTCCAAAATTCTGGTTTTTGTATTCCTGATCTCCTTAGTTCACTTCCACGTATCTCTTTTGGGATCAACGACTAGGATTGGATCGTGAGTTCAGACTTCACAATTCTTCTTTGTCAAGTCTTCAAACTTGAAGAAATCCTAAGTAATGAAACACTTCACGATGATCCTCCTCGTATCTTTACCAGATCTGACGGTCTGGAATCATTCATCTCCCTTTGGAATGAATCTCATCCCCTGATTTCAGTGGAGACTTCGGGGACTCTTCTCATTGAATATTTTCCACCGTTCTTCCTCTTGATCTCTACTTCTTCAATTTTATTTGTTCCTCTAAACAATATCTTAGACACTTAACTGAAATATTGACCTGTGCACACCTTGCAATAGGTTTTCATCCACAACTTAATCTCTCCTTGTGGATAGTTTTTCACTCCTTGTGACTGTCCTCCAAGAAATTTTTGTCTCTCGCGACTGGAATCACGCCATCCCTCCTGAGCTTTTGGGTCTGGAAACTCTATCTCGCACTCCTTGCTTACATCAATGCATTCCTTGCAGACATAAGCTTCACTATCTCTTATGAGATTTCAAGTTGAAACACACTCAATCACACACTCCTCGCAGACACTATGCACACCTTTCACTCGCTCAATGAAGAGAAACAATGGAAACTTATTCACTCTTCACAGTGACTCGTACATTCATCAAAGAAAATGCAGTCATGGATAGAAGAACATAAATATAACAGGGAATTTAGAACAATAGAAAGTCTACCATTCATTCAGACAGACACATAACAACACACATTTGGGGAAATATATCCTTTGTTATATTCATTCAATTGAAACTTTTATACATATAATGTTAATGGGATATATTCTACCAGCATCCTTCGAACCATAATAACCATTAACAACATTCTACTCACAACAATACAAATCTATATACAAAGAGGTTCTCTTCGAGCTTCTCCCTGCAATTATTCAATGATATCTAATCAAAATTAAATTCTATAAACTACCTAATATTTATTGCAATGAATATTGAGTCAAACAGATAAGAGCGCAAGCTCCCAATCTGTACTGTGATCTGTCTCTTTAAAACAAAATAAATCTCCCCACTGATCTTACACGATGGCTCAGCCTTCAATCATTAAAGATGTTCATAATTCAAAAAGATTTGTCAGATATTACATTTAATACACTGATATTTGAAATTCAAAACACTTCAATATATATGCTATTGCACCCAACTGTCTTCCACGCTTGAACCTTGTCCGTGATGATCCTGCATCATACTCCCTTGGTTGAAAAAGTCATGGACTCTTGTCCATGATATCCTGCACTAATCTTCCATGTCTCTGGATATCCGCTTCACCAACCCAATTGGCATATTCTATTGGTCATCCTTTCCACTTCACCAAGTATTAAAAATACGTCTTCCTTCTGGTGTTCTTACCAACTTGTTGATATATGATCTTTTCCATCTACAACTTCTCTACTACAGGAATATTTTTCTCCCACTGGATCCTCCCTTAATCTTCAAGTCTTTCAGCTCCATCCTCCCTTTAAGGATATAGGTTTGCAATGTTGAATATGGGTGATATACCCATATCTTCAGGAAGATCTAACTCATAATCATTCTCACCAAACCTCCTTAAGATTTTACATGATCCTATCTTTTTCAAATTTTGTTTATTGTATGTTCCATTTTGGGAATCTCTCTTTCCTTAGATGTGCTAGAAGTTGATATCCAACCTCAAATTCAAGGTTTCTCCTGTGTTGATCATCTCTGTGCTTGTATTCATTGTTGCTCTTCTTCAACTGTTGCATGATCTGATTGTGAAGTTCGTGCATCTCTGCAGCAAAATATTCAACTCCCGTGCTCCTAAATTCTCTCTGCTTTAGATCTCTCAATTTTGAAACTCCCCTCAGATTCATTCCATAAACTATTTGAAATGGAGTTTTCCCAGTGGTCCTGTTCACTGAGTCATTATACGCAAACTCGGCTTGTGATAGAATATGATCCCACTGACTACGGTGTTCAGTGACCAAACTCCTCAACAAATCCCCTAAGATTCTATTCACCACTTCGGTCTGTCCATCCGTATGTGGATGATATGAAGAACTAAAAGACAACTATGTCCCTAGATTTTTCCACAACGTCCTCCAGAAATGACCAACAAATTTGGTATCCCTGTCTGAAACTGTGCTCCTAGGAAATCCATGGAGTCTCACAACCTCTTTGAAAAACAAATTTGTAACATCTGCTGCATCACTGGTCTTCTGGCATGGTATAAAGTGTTTCATCTTCGAAAACCTATCCACCACCACAAATATGGAATCGATTCCTCTTTGTGTCCTTGGTAATCCCAACACAAAATCCATTCTTATTGCATCCCAATGCCTCTCTAGAATAGGCAATGGTTGATACAACCCAATGCTCTATTTCTTCCCCTTGAATACTAACAAATCTTACAATTGTTCACAAATTTCTTCACCTCTTCTCTCATACCTGGCCAATAATATGAACCATTTTATTGGGAAAAGGTTTTGTCATGGCTGAAGTGTCCGGCTGGACCTCCACTATGTTTTTCCTTTAGCAAAATTTCCCTCATCGAGCATCTTGGTATGCATAGCTGGCATCCCTTGAATAACAACCCATATTGAATTAGATATTTGATCAAATGGATTCTGTCTTTGAATACAAGATTCACACATGCTTCATATGCTTCTCCAAAATTTGTATCATTGTGGTACATTTCCTTAAGGTGATAAAACCCCAAGGTCTTGACTTGAAATTCCCGCAGAATCAAAATCCTCCTCCTCAATGCATCAACAACCTTGTTAGCATTTCTAGAAATGTGTTGAATGACAAAAGTGAAATTTTGCATAAAATCTATTCATTTGGCATGTCTCTGGTTTAACTTCTCTTGTTTGGTTATGAACTACAAAGTGTGATTATCGCTATACAAAACAAACTCCTTGGGTACAAGATAGTGCCTCCATTTATTTAAGGCTTGGATTATGGCATAGAACTCTTTGTGATATGTGGAGTAATTCTTTTTAGGTTCATTCAGTTTCTTGTTGAAATATGCAATAGGTTTGTTGTCTTGGCTTAAGACTGCTCCAATTGCAACTCCACTCTCATCACATATTACCTGAAATGTCTTCCCAAAATATGGTAAAACCAAAATCGGTTGTTCAATTATCTTTTCCTTCAATATGTTGAAGATCTTATTAGCCTCTTCTGCCCATTTGAAAGACTTGTGTCTTTTCTTCACAGAATCCATCATTTGAGCACTAATTCGACTAAAACCTCTGATGAACTTCCGATAAAATCTTACTAATCCATGGAAGCTTCTCACCTCAAATATATTCTTTGGTGACGACCATTCTCTGGTCGCTTTCACCTTTTCAGGATCGATCTTCAACTCATATGAATAAATAAAAAAACCCAAATATATGAGTTTTGTCTTCATGAAAGAGGACTTTTTCAAATTAATCAACAATTTATCTTGTTGTAACCTCCTCATCACCGATGTCAAATTTCTGAAGTGATCCCCTTTAGTCTTTCTAAACACCATTATATCATCCAGATACACAATCACAAATTTGCCAATGAAATCCTTCAACACTTCATTCATTACCCTCATAAAAGTACTCAAGACATTCGTTAAGCCAAACAACATAACAAGCCATTCATACAAACCCTCGTTCATCTTGAATGTTGTCTTCCACTCATAACCTTCCCTCGTTCTGATCTGGTGATATCCACTTTTAAAATATATTTTTGAAAAATAGTTATCTTCACTCAGACAATCCATCAAATCATCCATTCTTTGTAATGGAAATCTGTATCTGATGGTGATCTTGTTTATGGCCCTCGAGTCCATACACATTCTCCATCCACCATCCTTCTTTATACTTAATACATTTTTCACTGCACATGGACTCAATCTTTCTCTGACCAATCCTTTTTCTAACAGATCTTGAACCTATATTTTCACCTCCTTATTCTCTTGAGGTGTCAATCTGTATGTTTCTCTATTCGATAGGCTTGATCCTGGTATCAAGTCAATGTGATGATTGATAATTCTGATAGGTGGAAACGAGTTTGGCAACTCATCCACTACAATATCAGCAAAATTCTGTAATAGTTCCTTAACTTCCCCAGGAAAATCTTCCATTGAAGTTTTGGTAAGGATAAATCCCAGCTTCCTCACTACAACAAACTACATCTCATGTTCCTTCTTTACTTCGTTCAGGAGTTCCTTCCCACTCATGAGAAGTATTCTCGTGATAGCTTCATCCTTCACCTTTTTCTCTTTAATTGGAAGCAACATATGCGTTCTACCATTTTTCTCTAAGGTGTAAGTATTTCTCCTCCCATCATGAATAACATTCATGTCCTACCATTTTTCTCTAAGGTATAAGTATTTCTCCTCCCAACAAAACATGACAGACATCCATAGGAATCACGTCACACAGAATCTCATCTCTATATCCTCCTATTTTAAATTCAACTAGGCACTGTTGAGTGACTATTACCTAATGACCCTTCTACAACCATGAGAATTTATACGGTGTCATATGTGCAGTTGTCTCCAGCCATAGCTTCTCCACCATATCTGTGGATACTGAGTTGTCAGTGCTCCCACTGTCAATTATCACCTTGTAAACCTTGCCCTTCATTTTGCAAGTTGTCCTGAACGAATTGTTCCTCTGTGCTGGTTTTTCAATCTCTGGCTCTTACTTCAAAAGAACCTTCTTCATCATCAAGGATCTTCCATCCTCTGCACCTTCTACCTCAACATCTTCCTTCAGCTCTTCTGAAATGTGAGCTTCACCTCCTTTCTTCCTCTCGGGGAAATCCCAAGACATGTGCCATGTTTTTCCATAGGAATAACACCTCACTTCTCCTCCTCTACCTCTAGGAAAAGATCTTCTACTGCACTCTGCCTTCCTTGAGAAATTCCTCCTCTCTCAGAGTGACTATGTGGTCTTTCTGGCTCATCTTGTGGCTTTTGTGCTTTATCCTGGGCAATTCCTTTGCCTCTGTTCAAACTTCGACCCTTTTTTTGTTGACTCTACTTCCTGGCCAACTTCTACTTTGCCTTCAACTCCATTTTATACGCGTCCTCTACTATCCTAACTGGTTACATGCTGATCTCATCCTAGATATCATATCTCATGCCATTAATATATCTGGAAACTTTCTCTTCATCCCTCTCTCTCTGTACAACTGTAATGTTCAATTTGTAGAACACCTATGTGTACTCTTTCATAGTCAATCCTCTTTGTATCAAGTTTTGCATCTTCCTTAACAAACTTATCTGGTAATCCTTGGGTATGTATTTCACCTTTATTTTGGCTACCATTCGATCCCAACTCTTTATCTTTTATTTTCCCTTGCTCCTCCTGTCAGCCTGCAGTTCATCCCACCACAGTGTTGCATGTCCTTTCAATCTAGTGACATCATGTCTTACCTTTTTATCCTCTTTGACATCCTCATAGTCGAAATAATTTTCCATTGCTCATATCCAATCAAGCAATTCTTCTGTGTCTAGATTTGCTTCATACATAGGGATGTCAATCTTTGATCTCACACCCAATTTGACAACCACTCTTAACAAGAGTTCTTCTGTAGCATCTTTAATGACTGCATATTCAAATTCTACTTCTTCAATTCCTGCCTCGTTGACATCTCCAGCATCAGGTGCTCTCCTTTGTGTTGTCTCCATGGAATCCATCCTCACACGCAGTTCTCTCATCTCCCTTTCCATAGCTCTATTGGCTATAGGTGGCTCAACACGTATTCTAGGCGGCATTGTGATGATGCTTTTGATATCCCTTGTCGATATCAGTTTACTCTTCTTCCTATAGAAGTCAATTCTGTACTTTCTCTGATACCACTCCTCGGCGCAAACCCTCTTCCCTCCAAAGGTATACTTGACCTCCTAGTCTAGCATCATTAAAATATTGAGTTGAAGAGACTCTTTTGGTCCCTTTTTTCCTTATGATGATAGTTTTGATCGCAACTCAGGCTTCGAGAATATTCCAACCTCTTCTCTTTCTTCTTCCCGAAACATGTTGTTTCGAATCTCTGAATTCCTGCCACACATCTCCTCAGATTCACCTGCCCCACAAGGGTTCTGGTTTTGCAACTTCACGAAACTTTAAGTCTCTCACTCCAAAATTTTGGGTCTCTGATTCCCGAACTCCTTAATCCACTACCATGTATCCCTCTCGCAATCAACGAATGGGTTTGGATTGCCATTTTAGACTTCACTATTCTGCTTCGTCAAGTATTCAAAATTGCCAAACTCTGAAGTACTGAAACACTTCACAACGATCCTCCTCATAGCTTTATGAGATCTAATGGTTTGGAATCATTTGTATCCCTCTGGAATGAATCTTGTCCCCTGATTTCAATGGAGACTTCAAGGACTCTTGTCCTTGAATATTTTCCATCATTCTTCCTCTTGAGATCTACTTCTTCGATTTTCTTTGTTCCTATGAATAGTCTCTTCGAAACTTAATCAAAATATTGACCCATGCACACCTTGCAATAGGTTTTCATCCACAACTTAATTTCTCCTTGTGGATAGTTTCACACTCGTTGTGACTGTCGTCCAAGCTCTTTCTGTCTCTCACAACTGGAATTATGCCATCCCTCCTAAGATTTCGAGTTTGAAAAATCTGTCACACACTCCTTGCGGATGTCAATGCATTCCTTGCAGGCATAAGCTTCACTATCTCTTTAGAGCTTTCGAGTCGACACAGACTCGGTCACGCACTCCTTGCAGACACTATGCACACCTTGCACTATCTCAATGAAGAGAAACAATGGAAACTTATTCACTCTTCACAGTGACTCATACATTCATCAAAGAAAATGCATTCATGGACACAAGAACGTAAATATAACA
>ML813834.1:40400-89194 GCA_009831015.1 Picea engelmannii | reverse complement strand
CGGTCACGCACTCCTTGCAGACACTATGCACACCTTGCACTATCTCAATGAAGAGAAACAATGGAAACTTATTCACTCTTCACAGTGACTCATACATTCATCAAAGAAAATGCATTCATGGACACAAGAACGTAAATATAACATGAAATTCTGAACAAAGAGAAAGTCTACCATTCATTCAGACAGACACATAACAACACACATTTGGGCAAATATATCCTCTGTTATATTCATTCAACTGAAACTTGTATACATATACTGTTAATTGACTATCTTCTACGAGCAACCTTCCAACCATAACCATTAACAACCTTCTACTTGCAACAATAAAAAGCTATATACAAAGAGGTGCTCTTCAAGCTTCTCCCTCCAACTATTCAATGCTATCTAATTGAAATTAAATGCTATCAACTACTTAATATTTATTACAATGAATATTGAGTCAGACAGATAAGAACGCAAGCTCCCAATCTGTACTGTGATCTGTCTCATTAAAACAAAATACATCTCCCCATCGATCTTATGCTATGGCTCAGCCTCCGATTATTAAAAATGTTCATAATTCAAAAAACTTTTTCAGATATTACATTTAATACATTAATCTTTGAAATTCAAAACACTTCAAAATATGTGCTAGTGCACCCAGCTGTCTTCCACGCTTAAACCTTGTTGGTGATGCTCCTGCATTAGATATCAACATTGTAGACACCATTCTTTGCATTTGTTTAACCGATTAGTTATATATATATATATATATATATATATATATATATATATATATATATATATATATATATATATATATATATATATATAATTCATCTTAACCTTGTCGCTCGACATTGTTAGTGACTTGCACTCTTACATCGTTACTATTCATTAATATGTCTTAACCTCTTATAATATGGTCAACAAAGAATCGATTTGATTTTATATACATGTATTTATCATATGTTTGATTTGATATCATATGGATTCCATACTCTTTAACTAAGTTATCTTTTTATACTATTTTCCACCCTTTTTATTCATTTATATATATACATATATAAACCTTTATAAATTTTATTGACATTCTTGGCTTTCTAGTAATTATATAAAGAGAGTATTTGCATGAATCTTTGTATGGTCCAATAAATCTTATGGGGTTATTCCTCTAAAATGTTCATGTTGTTCTTTCTAATGTAATTATGATATGTTTCTTTTGATAGGAACCCTATGGATGTCATCAACATATATTTTAGTTTAATACTAACAACATATTTCTACTTATTGTAACATATACATATATTTTATTCAATACGTATTATTTTGCTCTTGATAAAAAAAAAATTATGAAGAGAATCCACTATATAGAAAACTATCCTATGTAGAGAAAACCTTTCTATAACTTTGTTTTAGATAAAAAACATAAACATATTCTTTATTTTCCTTTTTTCAATATTTATAAACAAAACCTTTCAACATTATACATAAATTTTTGTGGCTTCCCTTCTATCTTCTTGTAATATCTTTTTCTATATTCTAATGTAGAAAAAAAAACTATTGATATTTTAATATTTATTCCTACTCATTTTCAAGATAAAGAATACATTATTATATTCCATTACGTACAAATGAATATTGTAATTTAAAAAATAATCACTATGTAATATATATATTGTGAAAGTATTATCTATAGTAATAGTACTAATTCATTGACAAAACTAAAATAAATATAGTTTAAATAATATATCTAAGTTTTCTTCAAAATCTAGAAAAAAACTAAGTAGAGAACTAGTTCCTCTCAACTATAGACATGAAAAACCAAAATTACTTGTTCTTGTCACCCCCGAGCCTAAATCAATATTCCATAAGGATTGAAAGTTTTATAAAATTCTCTAGATGTCTCAGATTTTGATTCTTTATCAGAACCATTGAACTCAATTTCCTAAAATGTAATCAACAACATCCTGCCTCCTCTATACTTGTATAAAATAAATTTTTCTGGGTCTTTTTTAAGTTAGCCTCATCCCTAACCCTAGTGAATATTATTGGCCTAACTTTGTGCTAGCTTGTTCCCTCATATCCCACACCTTTAGGAGTAGGGTTCCACTTGTCCCATGGAAAATAATTACTATGGTGGTTTTTATCCCTTTCACTAACCCATGGAATAATGATTCACTCTTTGTAACTAGATTATCTAATTATTTTTTTCTTGTTAATTAGATAAATTAAAAATAATATTTACAAAAATATTTATCATCATCAATGTTTATGATGATATAATTTCACACAAGTCTTTTCCAACACAACATAAACTATAAAATTAAAATGTTTAAATGTTTGTAAACCAAGGGACATTGCATGCTCTCTCTCGTTTTCTTGTCAAGAATACGCAATCTTTCATCAAAAAAACCTCATCCTTCATCAAATATTCCTCTGATATTCCTCTGATTTTATTCAAAAAACAAAGCATATTCGTGATGATGAACATGATATTATGGTTAGTTGGGATTTTTTGTATTTATTTACCAAAATTCATGTTCCTAAAGAATAAAACTTATCTCCAAAGAGACCCTCAATCTTATCGAAATTTGTCCCACTTCTACTTTCTTCACCCTTAAAGGGAATTTGTATGAAAAAACCAAGGGCACAACCATGGGTCTTTTGTTATCCATCGTGGTTGCTAATAATTTCATGGAAACTTTTGAGACCTTATCCCTAAAAAACATTCATCTTAAACCCAAATGTTGGTTTCACTTTGTAGATAATACCTTCATCTTTTGGCCTCGTGGTCATCCTACGTGATCTCTTTCTTTGACCATATTAACATAATTACCCCAATGTTTAATTCACTATGGAAATGATAAAGGATAATTCTCTTCCCTTCTTAGATTTTCTCATCTCCTGATTTCCTAATGGTTCCCTTACTCATCATGTTTATCAAGAAAATATGCATACTAAACAATAACTCCATGCCCACTCTCACCATCATCCATCCCAAAAACCAATTGCTTTAAATACTTTGGTCACTCAATCCATTCAAACCTGAGCTCCTCAATTCCTTGAGAAGGAAAAATCCCACCTAACTTGGGCCCTTAAGGACAATGATTACTCTATCTCTTAAGTCAACAAATCCTTCCACACACCTTTCCACTCTATGTCCAAAAATCCTCCTACCTCTTCCCCAACCTTATCTCACATTTCTCTTCCTTGCATTTAGGGATATTCCAAAAATTCTAACCAAAAATAATATCAATTTTTTTTTCAAATCATTTGAAACCATTAATAAATTCTTGAAAATAGCTTACAAAAAATCTAACCTGATACTTGGCCCAAGAGTTTACCAAATTTTGTTCTCTTGTGGAAAGTCATACATAGGCCAAACCAGTCAATATTTTAAATCCCATATCAAAGATCATATAGATGACACAACCCACAATTCGATCACTAAGTCATCTATTGTGGAACACTCATTTAAATATAATCACCTATTTTTCTTTGAGAAAACCAAAATTCTGGCCCTCATGCCCCATTATTCCTCTATTCCTCTTGTATAATTTGAGAATCACTAGAAATTGAAAAATAATCAAATAATTTCAATCGAGAAGATGGATACAAACTTATCCAATTATGGAATCCCATCATACATTTCCTCGATCATTAGACCTATTGTTTTTAATTAAAATTATTTCTTTAATTTTTCCAAATATGAGTTATGGATCGAAAGTTATGGCCTTTTAAAGTTTTTGGGTTTTCCCGCACCCACATGGCTCCACATCATATATGACCTTTGAAAAGGTTATGACATTTTATACAATGTCATCTCCTAGTATCAACATGGATGTTGATGCAGTACCAACCACTAGACTTTATGAACCCCATACATATCATCCCTTGGCACTTTCATCATTCTCTCGATATCCGATATGTCGGGTGCTATTCCATTGGGATATCAAGATATTGGTCCAATGGGAACATGGATGTCATCCCATTGACCTTACTGCATTTGACCTCCTTTCTTCATGGGCCCATCGAGGTATCGGGCTATCGACCCCCAAGGAAAGAAAAGCTCATATCATTTTTTGAATCCAACGCCCGATCCAGGGCCTAGTTGTTGCCTTGAACATGTGTCTTTGCCATGTCCTACTAACAAGTATGCCATGTGTCCCTTTCCTCACCTTCCATCGATTATGATAGGTGGAATTCACGACATTATACAGGGTTGTTTCCTAAAATGAACAATTACGATGACACATGGCTTAGTCACCACTTGAAAAGTGGCATAGTACCTTCATGACATGTGGTCCAACAATGAAATGATACATGGGAAAATCCTCATATGACATGTCATTAGAGGACTCCCAAGTTCTGCACTGCTCATCCAACACTTACCCCTTATTTATTGGAAGAGATGATGTAACCTTATGTCATGACTAAACTCCTAAAATTTCAAGGTTCACACATGTGTGAAGGCTTATGCAGTGAAAACCCTTCCAAATTGGCTCCATCTGGTGCTGACCTATCTGTCGACATGGCTCCCACATAGGGCCCATCGAAATATCAAGCCAACAAATCTATTTATTACCTATCACACCACTCTACCAAACCCTCTATGTGATGTTTTGGGGCATCAGCCCACCGAGATACATGGGAACCAAGTTCTTCCAAGGTAAAATAGTCAAGATAGGATTCTTGGGGTCCCGATACTATGACACTCTAGCATGAAACCCTTCCCTTGCTTAATAATATATAAGAAGTGGGAATTTTTTGATCCTTTGATCCAATAAATATGGTCTATGAGTGCCTGACCTAAGGGTTTATACATGGCAGGGAACCCCTCTTGACCCGCTAATGGGTCTCTAGGTGACAGGTAGCATCCTCTAGTTGTGATGGTTCTATGTTGGAATCTCATGTCAACTAGATGTCCCCTCTCTCCTGAGATTCTATGAGAGATAAACAATTTTGATTTCTTGAAACTTATACTTGATGATTGAAATTCAAGTTGGTGTGAAACGTTCTAAGCCCGATAGATCCCACGCTCTTTCTATCGATGAACCAAATTTTTACACGTGTCATTCTCTAGGTGCATAGGTTGCCACCCTGTCATGTAACACCACTATGAAATCAACCCCATTCTCTTGTACAAGGTAAAGGGTGGAACCTTGCCCCATTCTGTCAATATATTCAGGCTTCCAAATTCTCAGTTCAACTTAGTATCCTTCTAGAGTCCAATACTTTGATACCCTAGGCTTTGAATCCCTCTTAATCTTTACTACAATATCTATGACTATGGTATCTCGATCAATAGATCCAATGACTGCCATTTAGAGGCATCAACACAAGTTTTTTAATCTCAATTTGGCTCACACTTAAACTGTGGATGAATTAACCTCCTCCATGTGGCATTCTCAACCACATTGTCTTCCTATGTGGATTCCATGTCACATGTGACATTATTTTCTACTCGCTCTTGCATATAATAAGGGAAGGAAAGCTATGGATAGAACCCTATCCCAGTGGGGTATTGGGATACCAAACACCTATCTTCCCAACATAACCCTTTAAATAAAACCATGATGTTCCAAGATTTTGACTGCCTTCTCTTGGAGGATCGACAAGGATGATCTGATGACCATCAAATCTAACGTGTGATGATTCTTGTCCACTCAATTGAGCATTACATGGGATTATATTATGTTTTTTTCCTATCGATCCTATAGTTCCACACTACCTTGATATACATGATTAATTTCTTGGTTTCCTCAGACCCTTGTGTATTTTGCGATGACACCAAAGCTCACGAACCTCCCTCTTCTTCAAACAGGGGGTATTTATCAATTTCCTCTTGGATTTTCCCTTTATTATCTCATGGTATCATACATATTTCATATTCAAAGATACAAAGGCATGCATATTAAAATAAAACACAAAGACTTTCAAGTGAAACCTACATTAAATTCAACAACATGCTTATATAGTCATGAATATAATTACATACTTAATCCATATTCTTTATTCATTTTAAAAAATTCATAAATACGTATCTGAAAATTGGGAAATCCTAAAAACTATTGAAGGGTGTTCCACTTTCCACCCAACCACAGGCACATATATTCTTGGTACCTTCATAGTTGGCCACCCCCTAGGTAGAGTATGATGCCACAAGAGAGATATTTCTTCTTTTTCTCAACTATCGACAAGGGCTGGATTTTACTTTCCTTCTCCCAAAGGAATTATTTCAACCCAGTCTTCAATCCACCAAGCAAGGGACCCTACTTTGATTTCTCACTTAATCACCAAAATTTCTCTACAACCTCATTTATCAGCTTGATTTGAAGACACTTGCATCAATCCTTGAACCTACAAAAATGTCTTTTTCACTTCTTCTCTATTTGAATCAGAAAGAGAGAAAGATCACATGTTCTTCTTACCTAGAATTGGTTTCCATACCCTAATTGTGTGCAACTGTTTTCCTCATCCTCCTTTTTCCCATGATTTTTCCCATTTTCTTTCCTTCTTCAACAATATTTCATGGTCAAATCAATAAAATTCCATATGGGTACTCTTCCCATCCTCTCAATGATTCTTGAGGAAGACTCACCAACTACCAAGTTGACTGGTAAAAACATTATTTAGGACATAGGACAGTTATAGGTATGATAATTTGAAATCCAATAGAGTACTTCGTAGCAGGGGTGATCTCAACTAGTGGCGGTTCCCCTTACCATTACCTCTAATGAAATAATCTCTCTATAGGAAACACCTTCAACAGTTATTCAACAATTTTCATTTTTATATTATTGGTAGAATTAAGCTTACATGAGATTCTTTAGACATGGTTTGTTATCTTTCAAAATTCGCACATAATATGCTTTCCCATAGTTTTTGCAATAATATAAATTATATTTACAAGATGGAAGAAAATAGGGGTATTACAATCCCCTCCCCCTTAAAGGAACATCAACATAGGAGAGGAGGGTGGGATAAACCTATATGGTGGGAAATTCATGAATCTTGACATGGGGATATGACACCATCCATGACATTCGAGAATTCTTCATATTCTAGCTTTTCTTTTTGAGGTTGCTCAGGGTGGTTCTGGGATCCAATTCAATTTGTCTAGCTTTCTAGCCATGGGAAAATAATGTAGAATGTGAGATTGTAGAGTAGGTATCTTCTACCACCTTCTTACAATTCCTTAAACTCTTTCTCATGCATTTAATCTATACTTTTATGAAATACGGGCAAGAGTGCACCATTGAGACCACTTTGAGATCAAATGATAATGGAATAACCAAACAACCAACCTAAAAAATCACCAAACAATAGGGGATTGAATTTTGTTTTGTTTTCCTCCAAGATTATATTTGATATGGTGGAATCGATAACAGATTTAGTGCCTCTAGCCTGGGAAAGAGAAGCATATGTTATCCATGTAGTCTAGAGTGTTATGAGCTAGTGGAATTTTATGAGCGAAAAGAAGAGGAAAATTGTGAAGGGCTACATCGGGCCTCTCTTGCCAACCACTGAGAATGACATTATTGAATCTGACAGGATACCTAGGTAGGGCGAGTTATTTCTATATTCACAAATGAAAGTAGGAGAATCGAATGAAACCAAAGAGAAACTCAATTTTGCAATAACATAGTGACTTGAGTGGTAATCATTGTTCCAAAGATATTATTGATCGTGTCCCAGATTTTCTTTGCACCTTTGTTGTTCTCGGTATAATGAACTTTATCTTTCTTGACATTTAGAGTGATAATCCCAATATAGTTTTTCTTGTTTAAACATGCGAGAACATAATTGTTGTCGTTGATAGCAGGAAGGTGTTTCACCAAATACATCCATAAAACTTTTCTTTGAAGGGCAGTGATTTGATCCACCCAAGTAAAATAATTATCCCCATTCAATCAGGGAAACATCCACTTTGAATTTGTTAGGCTTATACATAACAATATAAAGCTTCCTATGAAATAAAGAAGTCTCTAATATTTCTCCTTTATAGAACCAAAGGGTAAAACCCTTAGGTAACCTTAGGGTTGGCCTTGAAGAAGAGTTAAAATACCTTAGAAATACCCAAGGAAACTCTAGAAGAGAGGAATTGGATTTAGAGATGGATTAAACTTCTAGAAACCCTAGAAAAAACCCAAAAAGGAGATGATCCAAGAAATTTTGTAGTCATGAGAGAACTTGAGTGATGCCACTAGGCAATAATTTTTGGATCATCTATAGAATTGAGAATGTCAGGTTCACACCCACTCCAATACCATGTTTATATTCACAAGTGAAAGAAAGAGAATTTAATGGAACCAAATACAAACCAAAATTCTATAATAACACATTCACAAGTGCACTAGAGATAGATATCCCCTAGTGCGCTAGAGAGAAAGAGAGAGAAATACCCTAGCACAAATGTAGCTGCAATTTGGGAGATTTTGGTTAGCATATAGTGATAACTTTCTGATTTTTCCTTTTCTTTAGTTGCATACATGGAAATGTACTTTAGCACAACATTATGCAAGAGAACATGTTGGAAGTCAATATATCATAGTTGTGGATGTTTAATCTATCATCATTTTTAGCAAGGTTGTATTTTTTATGATCATGTTTGTCAATGAACATGGTAGATGTAGCATGAAACTACCATGGAACTTTATACCAACATTTAAGGGTGGAAACTGTCTTTTGGAAATATGATTATTCATTGTGCTTTGTGTGTTGTTGAACATGGTTAAATAGTTACTCATAGTATTGAAGTGGATTGGATGTGAATATTTATATTATTCTTAGTAGGTAGGTATCATCAATAATTGAGCGATGGAATTGGATATTTCTATGGTGTATATCTCATGAGTTTCAAGATATAACATATTTATGAAATAAATATTTTGTAGCACTTACCAATTCGGTCGTTTACCAATTAGGTCCTCCCAATGAAGTGTGTTCATATCTTCTGCAGTTTCCAACCATATGAAACTATGAATAGGGGTGGACCATATTTTTCTTCATTGATACCAACATGAAACAAGAATTATAATAAGATTCTTGCGAAGAAAAGAGTTTTAGTTAACAAGAGTGTGGTAAATAGGGTTAGATGTCTAACTTGTACTAGTATTATTTTGCATGGAGGCATTTCTCCTGGAGTGCTTCATGAAATATTGTGAATCTATGGTGCATGTACAAATATGTGAGATTTGGGTTTATGATAATGTTTTGAATTCTCCAATCACATTGATCATTATCATTAGATGGATCATTTTCGGTCATGACCTTATGTAAATCATTCCATTTGGTTTTTTTTGTACCAAGTGTAAAGAAAAATGTTGGAGAGTTATAAGACATAAGTTAGGTATGAGCTATTTGTTACCTCTTTATTCCCTTTTATTTTAATGGTATCCATATTTTGTATTGATGAAACGAGGAATTACCCCAGAACTGATGCCATTAGACATAGACTCAATCCTAAGGCCAACTAATTAAGGAGAAAAAACAACACACACTAATTAATCTAGGAGTCAAGTAAGCAAGAAAACCTTCTCACAAAGAAGTTCTATTTGGTGATGGAATCCAACATCGTAGGATCGATGTGTGGGGATGAGTTTTGGTGGATGGGAAAGTTACATTGACAACCTTATTAATGAACTAAGGCCATGGTTCAAGTTACCTCACAAAGCAGTGTACAACCCTCCAAGGAGTATGAGTGAGTCTATCCAATGTCGATCCCAGGTACAACACCACCTTCCCTGTGATGTCACCTTGGGTAGTAATTCTAAAATATTATAGCCTCTATGGTACCACCTACTATACCAAATCAGATGGGGGATAGTCGACAGTCAACACCAAGACCAACAAAGCAGGGTTGATTACTTTGTTGGACCCAATGTGACCTTGTGATTGACCCTTGTGTTAGAAGGTCTTCCCAAAGTCAATGATATAGCAAATAGATTTCACTCCCTAACTAAAAGCTTTATGTTTGTTTATCATCTTTGGAAATTTATTCTCACAATCCTATTCAAAATCTATACACCTAAGCTAAGATGGGTTTGAAGAGAAATATAAAATTTGGTAGATAAATTTTAATTAGCACTTGATTTTAGGTTGTTGTTACTCAAAAGAGTGGTCATGAAACTGATGGCATTTCGAATCGAATCTTTAAACCATGCAAGAGGAAAATGAAATGCAATAATGTCAACTTCAATGAAAACTAGCTTTGTGAAGGAGCAAGAGGTTTTAAGAAAATAAATAATATCTTGATAGATTACTATGTGTGCACTGCTAATGACAAAAAGTATGAGCTAATTCTCCAGATAAATGGAAGCAAAATGACCAAAATTTTAAAAATACCATGCAAATGACATAGTTCACTTAGTACACATATACAACATTGAATCAAATGTCATCATTTATAACATAGTAAACTTTTATGATTATAGAGACCACCATACACATCTTAAATACTCATAAGGATCACAGCTTCTTCACCTTGTTGACCAATATATTATCAAGTTCATTCGTAAAGGGGTTTTTTTATTTATGAACCCAATGTAATAAATAAAAAATAATACAAATCCTTGTTTCATAAGAGGAATGTCACATATAAGGATTTCAAATTTTTATGTTCTCTGGAAATTCTTGACCTTGCCAGGACATAAGAGGTACAAACATGGTGATCTTAGTACCTAATAAATCTGTGTTCCTACAAAACAAAGGTTAACAAATTTCCTTAAGTAGGGAAGGGAACCCAAGAAAAGTGTAGTCAATTCAAATAGTTTGAAATATGAAATGATGACCTTTATTTTAGATGATATGAATATGATGGAGGATAATTTTTCTAAACAAACATAAACATGTCAACAAAAATATCAATCCATGAAAAAGAAGATTGTGTAATTAGAAAGGAAAAATGAACAAGACAAATTCAACCAAGAGGAAATAATGGTTGGGATAAGTCTAGGAAACCTTAATACAATCAAAGAGTTTCAAATCCATTGGGTGCTAACAATGTGGTTGACCATGAAATTTTACCATGGTGCAATCCTTCTAGCATACCATATGATCAAAATACTTGCATGGTATCGAAAGAAGTTTTTCAACAAGTCAGTGAGATTAAAGAGGATGAACCTAGTGACTTAAACAACCATATTGTGGGTGAGTGGCCTGACATGATCAATAATGTTTCCAACTCTCCTAATTAAAAATTGAAAGTAGTGAAGGGAAAGGGTCTATATTTATCTACCATTACTAGATATTTAGCACCCAAACCATCCCAGGAAGAGATAAGAAGGAGGATCCTAGAGAAGGATTGGGTCACATATGAATGCAGGGTATCATTAATGTCCAAATGGGATATGGGATCCATGACTATGTTATTTATGAACAAATAATTAGTATTAAGGTTTAACCAATGTCAAGGGAGAGAAATAATGGCCTTATGTCCTAAATGAAGAGTCTTGATTCAAGCACCAAAAAGAAAAACCATGAATATACTCAAGTTATGTCATCATGATTATCCTTGAACCATGACACATGAACTTCATAGGGTATATTTGACCTACTAGAGGGATATGGGTGCCATGATTAAACCAAGAAAAAGGATTTAAAAAGAACATGTCTCGGTTCCACACATGGCATATTTATTGGGTACATCATGGTTAGGGTTTTGTAGCACTTGAGTGGGATACAAGGGACCTAAATGTCATCTCTTAGGCTCAATCATCATGAAAAAGACCTATAAACCACAACACAATCCCTCTCTAGGGGGTCCTTAGCATCGGAGTTGGATAAGGACACCATTACGAGGTTTTTTGCAGTAAGGATGGGTAGAGAAGCCTTAACCAACACAACACTCATTGGTAAGGATTCCTTGAAGGCCTCCAAGTAGGATACAAGTTCCATGAGTAGGTTTTGTTCCTTAGAAGTGGGTCTGAACACCTAAAAATGGTTAAAGGGGGGTTAAGGGAATTAAGCCATACTTTAACCTTCTCAAGATGATGTGCCATGAACAACACCTACAAACCATGACATGAGCTCTAAATTCAATGTCTTTGGCCTAAGATTTTGACATGAGAGCCATTTATATGTTTTTCATACTACATTTGGGTCTCGGGGCCTTGACCATGGTTGTGGTAGGGAAACAAGCCTCAAGCCCTTACCCATGGTCAAGGGAGGGAAACAACGATTCAATACCCAAACATATCATATATAGATCAAGCACCATTAACAAGTCCTCAAGTCACCACACAAGACCATGGATGGGTCACAAGACCTTAGCTATCATCAAAGAATCAAAATAAGTGCCTTATAATATTGTTGAATATTCTAAAGCTGATAAAGAGCCTTGAACAAGTCCTCAAACCAACATAATAGAACTTTGGCCTTTAAGAGGGATATTATCAAAATCATGAGTAGGTTTTGTACATTGAAAATGGGTGTAGAGGAATAAACATGGCAAGTTGGAAACAATGGCCTAAATCCATAACTAAACCTTCGAAAGCTCAACCACCATTGACAACACCTAAAAAAAATGACATGAGTCCTCTCTAGGGATTCTTTGGCATCCAATTTGAATATGGGTGACATTTTATGGTATTCTTGATCATCATGGATGGGTCTTAGGTCCATGACTATAGTTTATGAAAGGAAAAAATAGTCTTCAACCCTAAACCTTGCTTCTCAAGATCAAGAACAATAGACAAGTAGTCAAACCACCACATATGATCTATGTAACATATCATTCACCTCCAAGTGGAATTTGGGCACCATGAATAAGTTATTTTTTAATATCAAAAGAATTATAAACACATAATAGTGTAAGCATAGGTGTAGTGCAAAACTTCAACATCTTCACTTCTTCAAAAACTTCTTGTCGCACCTTGGTCTAGATGTTGAAGCCTTTTTTCCTCAAATTCTCTCTTAAGATTTGGTTAAGATGTTTGGTCAAGTGTGAGAATCTTGGAATAAAAAATCTATAGAAATTAACCAATCCCAAAAAAATGAATTTTTGTGATACTATTTATCTCACAACTCATAAATGTTTGCATTCTTATTTAGGAAATTTAGTGGGTATGTGTGGACTTATTTAGACCTCGGTCTTCATAAATTGCAATGTCTTAGTCTTTCATAATGAACACTAAGTTTATTATGACATCTAGGTAGTCCTAGTCACCCTCTTGGGGTGTGTGCCCTCTATCATGCTCCAATTTATCTTCCATAAGTTCTTTGTCTGTAGAGAACTTCATAAAATCACCATCAAGGAGAAGTTCCCTATTCCAATCATTGATGAGATATTAGATGAAATGGCACTGTGTTCCTTAGTAAGCTCAATATAAAGTTAGAATATCATCAAAGTCTTGTTGCATAAGTTTCATAGTTTCATAAGTTGTATAGTTGCATAAGCTACATAAGTTGCATAAGTAAGCTCAATATCAAGTTGTTTGTTGTGTAGTTGCATAAGTTGCATAGTTGCATAGAGAACTTCATAAAATCACCATCAAGGAGAACTTCCCTATTCCATTCATTGATGAGATATTATATGAAATGTCATTTTGTTCCTTAGAATTCACCCTCGACCAATTTTTGAGGAAACCTTGGTCAAATTTGGACCACTTTTGGACTTCGACACATTGTTCGAAGAAGGAGCGCCTAGGCGGAGATGAGATCGTAGATCTCACCCTTTTTTGTAGGCTATGTGGACCCATTAAGGGGTTTTCTAGGGGTTTTGTAATGGTTTTATGGGATGTCGGCCCATGGGGTTTACCCATGATTAGGAATTATTGTAAGGGTTTTTAAAAGTATAAATAAAGAATAATGTATTGTAAAATAAAAAGTTTTGAGAGCTAAGTGCAAGTAGTTTGAGTATCTTTCTACTAAGGAATGTATGTGTGTCAAGGATTTGTGATCAATAGAGGGTTGGACCTTGTTGGCAGCCAATTCACTTTTTTCTATTATCCTATAAGCTGCCTACACCTATGTCTTACGAACATCAAGTTTTCGTCGCATTTTTCAAATAGACGACACTTTCATTTCTTGCGATATTTACACATTTGTCTTCATTAATTTTTCACGACTGTAAGCGTGAAAACTTCTCCTTTCGAAGTTGTTTTTCGATCATCTGAACTGTGGTTATTTATTTTGTCATTATGCCTATTGCGCTTACCTTTTATTGATCATTACGTGATTGGCAATATCCTTTGATCGGTTCTCATACTTCGATTGATTATATAACTTGGTTATGTTGAGTTTGTAAGACATTGAGCATTTGGATTTGCTTTTTACGACTTGCCTAATCATTGATTCTATGAAATGCATAGGGGTTTTGATTAAGTTTTATATATGTATGATATAATCCTTATGTTCATATTTTCAAAAACTTTGGCTAGTAGACTATATGCAATATCGGTTTGGCACCTTGGTTAAACGTTTGATTGATACATTGGCACATATATGATTTTTGGTATTGACCTATACGTCGAATGTTTTGAACACTATGGCATAGTGCTGGCGCGTATTGGTATACACATTGGATTTGATTAGTTTTACACATGAATTAATGGACGATCCACCATTATGATTTGAACAACTATATCGGCGGTTGTACTTTGACCATAATTGTTTTGCATGACGATGAACAACTCCACCACCTTCGCATGCTTGCGTTAATGCTTACCCCTTTTGATTCGATTCATTGATGTTGGTTCAAGTAGCTCTGTTACTGTGTGTTGATGAATTCAAACCCTTCCTTTACCATACATTCAGCTCCATGGCGCCAGTCATGCGAGTTGAACCCAATGGCAAACAAGCCCTCTTAATGTTTGATAATGCCCGCCAAGATTTGGCAGACAGTGTATGGCTTACCTTCATGGAACGTTTTGAGGGTTTTAACCTTTGCGTAGCTCGACAGTTTGCTATGACCTTCGATGGTCATCGAGCTAAGGTAGGCGATGTTCAGTTAGAGGTTGATGAGAAATTTATCAGTCTTGCTATGGGTTTGCCTACCACTGGACAATGGTGGTTTAAGAATTGCAAGGTCAAGGAGGTCCCATGGACACTGCTCTTCCTCTCGTGCAAGGTTACCTCGTGTGATAGAGGTATGCCCGTATCTATGCTCAAAACACGTTGGCATGATTTTTTAATGATAATTAAGTAGTTTGTGACCTGCGAAGGTCGATACGGACTTGTATTCTTACACCATCTGCGTTTGCTTATGGTTTTTATGGGATATCAGCTCAATATGCCCAATTATTTGCATCGAAGCCTGTTTAAAATGTCCAAGAAGTACAAAAGACACCAGGCTGACAGTAGCCTTTTTCATTACGGGCTTGTTAAGCTTATCGTTGTCTGTCATTTGAGTCTGCACGGGGATTGTTGGAGCAATTTCATTGCTCGGAATGGTTTCGAGGATCCGAACCCTACACAGGTTGACAAACCTGTGGTGAGCAAGGTCAAGGTTGTACCCCCAATGCCCTACCATGTTTTACTGCCTAAACCCTCGGCCGACCCTCCTGTCGACTTACCCCACACTGTGACTAAGAGTGCAGAGGCCATTAAGAAGCCTGCGACAAAAAATCCCAAGCCGAACCTCACTGTAAACACCAAAGGGAAAAAGAATGCACGTTTGATTTCACGAATGGTAAGGAATAGGCCAAAAACCCCTGTCGAGCCTAACCCTATCATGTTGAGTGAGGACTCTGATTCGGAAGTGGAGCGTTTCTTGGCTAGCGAATACCCCTATTTGCAAGGTTTGTGTGTCGAACGCTCGAATGATTTTGTATCGAACCTACCCCATGGCTAAAGGATGACCCTAACTACCCAGGCATTAAGCTGTCTTGTGAAACCCTCAGTCATTTGCCCAAACCCTCTCCTGCTCTGTCTAAACCCACAGTGTCACCCTGTGATCAATGCAATTCGTGGTTAGAGCGATATTATATTGATGTTCTGATTCTCCAATCAAAGATTCAATCTTTGGAGGACCAGATTGCAGTCCTGACCAGTCAAAAGGCCAAGCTACAAGCAACAGATAAGAAACAAAAGATGACTGGCTCCATCCTATTTAAAAATGTGGAATCAACCACGGCTCTTGTAAACTTGAAGCTGGTATAAGCAAGTAGCCTCGTCGCTACACAAGTATGTTTTCATATCAGTTGTTTTTGTAAATAAAATAGGTTTATATAACGATTTGGTTTCTGTTTTAAACAACTATGTTCACTTCATTTGAATGGCTCTGTTACATTGCATGCATTCTATATATAGCTTTGCTTTGACTAAATGGAATTTCGTTTTTCCAATCATTCCCAGTTTAGCTTCTATTAGATTTTCATCGATTTGATTGATCTTAGTATGGATTTGATTTGCTTGGTTGAGTTAAAATGGATGCTCTGTTGTCAATCAAATTTATTTGCGTCTATTCTAGACAGGAAATGTTTCTTATACTCAATTTAGAATATGACCACAGTTCGATTCGATTTCGTTATAATTCATACGCTATGATTGGCAACGATTTTGATGAAGTTGATTGTTACGGTTTTCAAAGAACAATAATACCATTCAGATCATTTCCAATGTGACTCTGTTTCTTCAGAAACATTGCTTTTTATTTAAGTCAGTACAAACATGCCCAAATCATGGAATGGATTCGATGCTTAACGATTATGCTGAACCCCAGCCGGTTAATTCACATTGATTGAAGTATTATTAGCTCGACCATGTTATCAGTTGGATTCGTATTGCAATGGATACTCTGTTTGAATTTGTTTTGTAAAACGAGATTGGTTATATCTGGGTTCACGATTTATGTTAAACTCAGTCATGATTCGTTTGAAATTAATGATTTCGTTCAATACCAATCAAGTTTATTTGCCCATTTTGCAATAACCAATTATCACTTATGTCGATTCTATTATGATTGTGATCAAAGTCAAATCGATCTGGTTATGATTTTATATGAGTTGATTCTTGCACCTGTTTGAATTAATTTACTTGTGGCGTGAATCGTTTGATGTCATGACAACTATGATAATTTTTAAAAAACGATTGTGTTTTGATCTGATCGTATCTTCTGTTGTTGGAAAAACACAACGTTTGCCTGTGATTTGTTTGATTGCATTGCTTTCAAATTGGATATGAAACGATTTTCAAAATCGTTTAATTTTGATTATGTCTACCCGATTTATGACTACAGTCGAAACAGAGTATGCTTGTCTCTCTATTCGGTTATTGGATTTTGATTCTATTTGATTTCAAATGATATGGCATTTTCAAATGAAATGATTCGTTTTTAAAAGATTGTTGGTTGTTAATTTAATTTGATTTTATTAAAAAGATTTTATTTAATTTCAATTCTGATCCTGTATCTTATTTTAGACTAGCTACAGAATCAAATGATTATGTAGCTAAGTCTATAGAATTTAATTTTTATCATTTTATTGGTAAAAAAGTCTTCTAACTTGTCTATTTTGCATCCTTTTCAGGTGAATTTGAAATTGCATGGGGTTTGATGGACAGTTTAGAGGATATCTGATGATTTGTTTTCATTTTCGTTTCCTAGTTTAGTTGATCTTGGGAATATCTTCCCAGATTATGTAAACAATTTGATAACTTCCACAGGGAGGTTTTACTCTGTGGAAAAACTTATAAATACCTATTATTTTTGTAATAATACTATCCTCATTCGTGGGAGAACAAGGATATGGAATTTTAATACAGACTGAGATAGAATTTGATATTATGCTACAGCTTTAGCTTTTCATAATATCAATGTTTTGTTTTATGTTTATGTGTATCAACTTGCATTTGGTTAATGACTACTTTAGCTATCTTAGTCTTTTGCAAATGATATAATTTAATAAATATAATCCATATCTGATTTCTTCCAGTGTTTAAAAAACATAGAAATTACTTGATTCAGTTTGTGAATGACAGATTTCCCTTCTTCATAAGTTGAATTATTAAGTATAAGTTTTTGCATAACAGGTTTCCCTTATTGCAGAGATTTATAAATCATATAATTGTTATGATTTTTTATGTCTTGTTTGTCCTGTAAACTACTCAAAGAGCATTGCAGCCTATCGTTTACAAGAAGCTTCTGGATCATCCGATGCGAGTTTCCTTCCTCCGACCAGCTTCGAAGTCATCATACACATGACAAATTTGGAGCGTTTCCAGGTCAGTTTGTTATTTGTTTGTTTAGTATATTTGTTAGTATTTTAGTTAGTTAGTATATTAGATTGGTTAATTTCAGTAAGTTTTATTTCTTATTTATAAAATTATAAAATCAAAAAAGAAATACCTTTCTCTGTCTTAGGGCAGATTGTAAATGAGTTTTCCAGGTTTTATTTAAATCTGCATTTTGTTAATAGTGTACATTTTGTGAATAAGTTATATTGCAATTAGTAGTTAGAGAGTTGGTTAATTAGTAGTTTGTAAATAGTAGATTAGTTAGTTTGTTTAGTAGTTAGTTTTAATTAGATTAGTGTATTAGTTAGTTTGTTTAGTAGTTAGTTTTAATTAGATTAGTGTATTACTTAGTTAGTTAGTATTAGTTTGTTTTATTTATTGTTAGTTAGTTTAGTTTGTTTTATTTAGTTTTATGTTAGTTTATTTGTTTTATTTAGTTTAGATTAGTTTTCTCTTTGGTTTTCCTAGGACCTTAGATCGGCTAATGGAGCCGCTAAACCCGTCAAGGTGGTTCATCCCAAACGGCTCGGGTTATTAGACAACCCCGGACCGGTTCCACTCTCTTAGTTGACGGACGGTCAATTTCGCCCGTCAACAAATGGCACTAGAAGGAGGGCCTGAACTTAATTAATGGCACGAGGCGGTAGCAAGACTCCTCCCCCCCCTAATCGCTCACCTATAGTGACTATAATTCGTTCACACGATAATATTCCCCTTCAAACAACAACTAATTCAACCGACGATCCACAGATCACAGTTGAGCTAGCAACCCCTAATCCTACAGGTGGTGACATAGAAGAGATTGTTCGCCGATCTCTTATTAAAACACATAGTGCCTTAGCTAGTTTGAGGCAACCAAACCATCCATGGGGTCAACCTTTGGACTTCTATGATATCAGAGAACAATTAGGTGACACTAACCTCACCGTGAATCCTACAAATCCACACTTAAATCCTATTGAAGGAGGATCTGGGATACCTCCTTCACCACCTCCATCATCTCCTTCCTATTTTGGAGGAGATTCCTCGTCAGATGAAGGCAATTCACCTTCTCAGCCTTCCACACCCACTACCATGATGGCAAATCAGAACAACACTGCTAGACCTTGGTTGGACCAGTATGTTGTAGCTGTACCAGGAGCCCATCACCCTTTACCTAAGCACCCGGAGAAATGGCTTCCCAAGTTTGATCCTGATTCAAAACAGATAGCTGAAGATCATATCAAAAAATTTATGTTAGCCATAAGACTCCGCAATGTTGAACATGAAGATGTTGTCTGTAGGTTGTTCCCTTATACATTCGAGGGTAATGCATCGACATGGTACTTTGCCCAACAACCCCATACCATTGTGTTTTGGGAAAAGTTTGAGTCATGCTTTTTGGAAATGTTCGGAGACGGTAAGCCTCCAGAAGTCTTGGTCATGGACCTTTCTAGCTTAAAAATGAACCCGAAAGAAAAAGTTAAAGATTTTAATCAAAGATTCTTAACTCTTAAAAATAGAATCCCTACAGATTCCATGCCTGCTGAGAGTCTTATAATAGCTTACTACACTAAAGATTTACATCAAAGTATAGCGATTTGGGTTAAACGATCCAAAAATGCCACGTTGTTAGAAGCCTTCGAGGAGGCCAGACAGATAGAAAAATACATACTTAGTCTTGAGGACTCTTCTAGCAACAAAACTGAAACTAGCTCTTCTTCCAAAAAGAAGATTGAAATTGTCTCCAGACCCACATAAAGTAAAACACAACCTGAAAACTCTGATTTGGAAAACCTGACTAAAGTTGTTCAAAAACTGTCTAATCAAGTTATAGACTTGAAGAGGTAGACTGAAGAAGCTTCCTCGAGTAAAGGACCCTAAAAACCTCCTTTCCGAAAGCCCTTTCCTACCAATCGTCCTAACCCAACCACCGAAGGCCTTAATCTAGAAAGTTTGCAATGTGCTCTTCAAACAATTCTAGATGCCCAAGACAACTTGATCCCTCCTGAGATTCCTGAGGAGGTAGTCGAACAAGAGACAGTTCAAGAAGAAGAGTCTTCTCCAAACATTTTTGGACACTTCTCGGATAGTATCTTCCAAGCCAACTTCGAGATTGTTCACCCTTATAACACTAGGAGTAAGACAACAAATAAACCTTCTACAGAAAATACTACAACGCCATCTAAATCAGCAGAGCTGAAACAGAGTAATGTGAACCCTAAATTAGATTATGATGTTGTTGAAGATCTTAAAAAGTTAAGGGCTAACATTTCTATCTATGAGTTGTTGAAGTTTCCATTTTTGTTACAAAAAATGTTGCAAAATATTTCAGAAAATGGCAAGAATGGTAATTCTAATGGTAACAAGGTTGTGCAAAGTAAAACCCCCCAGAAGACTTCCACTAAAAACAATACTGATCCTCAAGATAAAGGAAGTTTTCTTGTAGTCCCTGTAAATAATGTAAATAATTCAGATAAAGTAGCCTTAGAAATTGCGAGTAAGAAACCACAAGTTGTTACTCCTAGTACTCGCAAAAATGTACCTCCTTTTCTTTTAACTTTCGAGATTTTCAACAGAAATGTGCATAATTGTATGGTGGACTCAGGAGCGTCATCCAATGTGATGCCTTGGTTTGTATGCCAAAAGATTAACGCTGAAGTGGAACCATCTACTTTAAAAATCATACAACTTGATCGGACAAATGTCAATGTTGTAGGTGAACTAAAAAATGTGTTGATTAGATTGTCGTCTAACCCAAAGGTTCATCAAGTTATTGATATAATTGTTGTGGATATTCCAGAAGTGTATGGCATGTTTTTAAGTAGGGACTGGTCGGAGCAACGACATGGTTACTTTGCAATAGATTGGTCTCATCTATGGATTCCAGAGAACGACAAGCCTAATAAAATCAGAGTAAACTGTGAGTGTTACCTCAAGTTCACGGTTACTGATTTGAATGATCATAATGAACTATACACACCCCCTATTGATTCACCTGAAGTACAAGGGATGGAAACCTTCTTCGGCAACTTCATGGCCGAGATTTCACCTATCATCAATCCATAACAACAGTCCGATATCGTAGCATTTGTGCAGCCCGCACCTTCCACACATCAATCTCATGAACTCGATGCAAATCAAATTTGGTATTTGTATTTCGACGGGTCAAAATCCAAAGAAGGAGCTGGAGCAGGCTGCGTCATTATCGATCCGACAGGTAACAAAACATTGATAGCATGTAGGTTGGAATTTGAATGTACTAACAATACTGCAGAATATGAGGCTTTACTGCAAGGTCTCAGAAAAGCTTTGGGCATGAACATTCAAAATTTAACTGTTTTTGGCGACTCTGAAATAGTGGTTAGACAGGTGAGAGATTCTATCCACTGTCTTTCTCCGCATCTCAAAAGCTACCAGTCTGAGGTGTGGAACTTAATGAGTAAATTTTCTGCTTTTAATATAAATTCCATTCCTAGATTGAATAACTCTGAAGAAGATTTATTAGCTAATATAGCTTCTAAACTTCTTTCTGCAGAAGGATTATCCCCAGACGCATTCTCTGTTGAGATATTGTTTCGGCCATCCATTCCCAATAACGTCACAAATTGGAGAGTATTTGACGATGATCAGCAGATCATTAACTTTCTGCACATGGAAGAAACCTTCCAAGGCACAGTGATAGACGAGCACACACACGACGACAATTTGCGCGATTTCAAGGTAATACCTGATTCGAAAACTCCTGAAGCTCTATCGGATATGGTAAACTCGATCCCAAAATCTGTAATTAGATTAGAGAAGTTTTATGACTTTGAAGATAAATTTAAAAAGACGGTCAATTGTAAAACCAATAGTTCCTCGTTGTCTTATGAAAAAGTTAATTTAGGAACTAGTAAAAATCCTCAGTGTATTAATCTAGGCTTGGGATGTTCTAGACAAGAAAAAGCCGCTTTTATTAAATTGTTTAAAGAATTTAAGGATGTCTTTGCATGGACGTATGATGATCTCAAAAAATTCGACCCTAATATCATACAGCATGTCATCCCGATGAAGCCCCAAACCTTACCCTTCCAACAGAAACTGAGGAAGATGCACCCTAAACTAGAACCGACCATTCAAAAAGAATTGAATAAACTCCTAAGTGATAAAATAATTTTTCCTGTTAGGCACACTCAATGGGTGTCCAACCTTGTCCCAGTTCGGAAGAAAAATGGGGAAATCCGACTTTGCGTCGATTTTCGAAACCTTAATAGAGCGTCTGATAAAGACAATTATCCTGTCCCACCCATGGAACAGATCCTGCAACAGGTATCTGGTTCTGAGAGGCTATCTTTATTGGATGGTTTCTCCGGATACAACCAAGTCCTGATGTCTCCACCAGACCAACTCAAACCTACCTTCTGTACTCCATGGGGCACTTATGCTTATCACAAAATGCCCTTTGGATTGATTAATGATGGTGCTACCTTTCAGAGAGCAATGGACATTGCTTTTCGAGGCTTAATCAATCACTCTGTCGTAGTTTACTTAGATGATGTGACTGTTTATTCTAAAAACAAAGATCATCTAGCTCACTTACGAGTCGTCCTACTGCGATGTCGTAAATACGACATCTCCTTGAACCCCAAAAAGTCCATCTTTGCAGTAGAACAGGGTAAATTACTTGGATTCATTGTGTCTAGTGAAGGAATGATTATTGACCCCGAGAGGACTCAAGTCATCGCTAAAATTTCCCCTCCTACATCCAAGAAATCCATGCAGTCTTTCTTAGTCCAAATTAACTTCGTGAGAAGATTTGTCCCCAGCTTCTCCGAAATGGTCAGACCTTTACAGAACCTGATTAAGAAAGACACCCAATATCATTGGGGACCCACAGAAAATCAAGCTTTTAATGCCATAAAGAAGGCCATAATAGATGATCCGTCTCTCATTCTCCCAAGATTTTACACTCTATACTTTTGCCTCCGACCGTTCCTATGCCGCAGTCCTAACTCAGAAGAATTCTGAAAACAACGAAGTACCCATCTCCTTTATGAGTTCCTCTTTCAAAGGTGTTGGACTTAACTACCCAGCGGTTGATCGGAAAACCTACGTTGTTTTCAAAGAAGTTAAGAATTTCCGGTCCTATCTTTTGAAGTCAAGGACGAAAGTCATTGTCCCCTACCCTGTCGTAAGGAACTTGTTAGTGCAGAAGGAGTTAGGAGAGAAGAGAGCTAACTGGGTCACCTCCTTACAAGAGTATGACTTGTAAATCACCCCAACTCATATTGTGAGAGGCCAAGGGTTATGTAAATTGGTTGTTGATTCAGAAACAGGATGCCAAGAAGATAGTGATACGTCAAACCTAGGACAAAGCGATCAAAGTATGATCTGTTGCGCACAAAACCTCGTTAGTCCTTGGTACGGCGGTATTAGATTTTGTCTTGAACATGGATCAGCACCCCGTCACCTCGACCCCTCCAAGAGAAGAGCGTTAATACTAAAGTCTGCCTCCTTTCATCTAGTTAACGGTGTACTGTTTCGTCAAAATTTTGACGGTGTACTGATGCGCTGTCTCGAGAAAGACAAAGAAGAAAAAGTCTTGCTTGAGTTGCATGCAGGAGAAGCTGGTGGCCACTTCGGTGGCGACACCACTTCTCACAAAGTTTTAAGAGACGGTTACTACTGGCCCACGCCTTGTGTCGCAAATGCATCATCTGTCAGAAAGCATCAGGGTGGTTGCAAAAACCAGCCTTTCCCTTGCAACCCATTTCAGTAGATTCTCCTTTCCAGCAATGGGGCCTTGATATCATAGGTCCAGTTAACCCTCTGTCCTTGCAACAACACAAGTATATTGTGACAGCTACAGATTATTTTACACGGTGGTCTGAAGCCGTTGCGCTAAGAACTGTTAACACCAGTCAGGTAATCGCTTTTCTGAACTCGAATATTATCACTCGTTTCGGTATCCCTAACTGTCTAGTCTTTGAGAACGCTTCATACTTTTATTCTCTTGAGATGAGAGAGTTTTCTTTGGAAAAAGGAATAAAGCTTAAGTATTTTTCTAGTTACTACCCCCGGGTCAATGGATTAGCAGAATCAACAAACAATAACTTGATCAAAATAATCAAGAGAATTGTGGTTGAAAATCACAAGAATTGGCACAATGCACTGTTGAATGTGCTGTGGGTTGATATGGTAACGCCCAAGGCCGCTATAGGTAACTCCCCCTTTTTTCTCGTTTATGGCAGAGAAGCAATGATGCCACCCCACATTCTTCTTCCTTCGCTTCAATTGTCACAAAAAGTCCAAGAAGAATATTGCCCCCCTCTAGAAAACCGGATTAACGCTTTGATGAAGCTAGAAGAAGTAAGAGCCCAAGCTAAGCATAAGTTAGATCAACATCAACAATTGATTAAAAGATGGTTCGATTCTAATTCTGCTTCTGATAGGAATTTTGAAGTAGGCGATCTCGTCTTAAAGTGGGACAAACCACACGAAGGAAAAAGTGAGCACACCAAATTTCAAAATTTATGGCTTGGACCATTTTTAATTGCTGAAAAGTTGGGTCCTAGTTCCTTTCGATTGCAGAATATTGAAGGGCAGCTTGACACCTATTCGGTGAATGGCCAAGCCCTGAAAAGATACTTTGCTTGATAACTACCCTTGTATTATGTATATATTTTTTCTTTTGTTTGCATTTTCGTTTTCTTTCTTATTTCGATTTTGATTTGAATTTATCAGTTTGCGTTTTTTGACATACACATACCTGTACAATGAGTTATTCAGACAAAGATGATAGAAAATTTCTTCGCTGAAATAACTTCTGAAAATTTGTACAAACATCAATGGTATATCTCTGAAACTGATATCTATGTTGGAAAAATTTTTTGTTTTAAAGAAGTTTACTGATTTCAATCTCTGAGCAAAGCTCGTCATGATCATCTATTATCTTTTTACGCTGTCCCTTTTCCATAAAGGAATGAATCAAAAGATGTCTCCCTGTCGTAGTAAGTTGTTTTGTAAATAAAACATTTCTGGAGATAAATAAAGGACAGTGCTAAAAAAGTCTGATGAGGTCCAAAAATATGTTGAAATATCAAGATTTTGAGCGTCACCCCACTCAGCTATATATCTATAAAAGAAAAACAAAATAAAATTATTAATAAGAGTTGTGGGAAGTGCTTGTAAACCCACTGGGATACTGAACAGGTCTTCTAGCAGCGGGTAAATGCAAGCATGGCACCAAGACAACTTCGTCGGGGTACTGAACAGGCCCGCTGGCAGCAAAGCAATGTCGGGTACATGAAAATCTGCAAAAAATATAAGAAACCTCTTTAATGTCCTTTATTCTTATCTAGAATTTCTTGACAGGATATAGATGTCAGAGTGGGTTAAATGGAAACCATGTTGAGGCTATGGACGCTTGCTGGTAGCAGTGGCCATGCCAACAATATCAAAGATTTTATCTTTAATATCGTGACTTGCTGATCTTAAGACTGTTATTGGTTTTCATCTTTTAGAACACTGCTAAAAAAAAAAATGATTAATGATGATGTTTGTATGATTTTCTGGTTGTTATTTTTGAGTTGAAATTTTCTTGGCTGTCCTAATCTGGATTTGTTACTTTTGCAGAGATAACTGCTTCTTCCAGTGTGTCGCCATTCTTGGCAGCCAATTCACTTTTTTCTATTATCCTATAAGCTGCCTACACCTATGTCTTATGAACATCAAGTTTTCGTCGCATTTTTCAAATAGACGACACTTTCATTTCTTGCGACATTTACACATTTGTCTTCGTTAATTTTTCACGATTGTAAGCGTGAAAACTTCTCCTTTCGAAGTTTTTTTTCGATCAGCATCTGAACTGTGGTTATTTCTTTTGTCATTATGCCTATTGTGCTTACCTTTTATTGATCATTACCTGATTGGCAATATCCTTTGATCGGTTCTCATACTTCGATTGATTATATAACTTGGTTTTGTTGAGTTTGTAAGACATTGAGCATTTGCATTTGATTTTTACGACTTGCCTAATCATTGATTCTATGAAATGCATAGGGGTTTTGATTAAGTTTTATATATGTATGATATAATCCTTATGTTCATCTTTTCAAAAACTTTGGCTAGTATACTATATGCAATATCGGTTTGGAACCTTGGTTAAACGTTTGATTGATACATTGGCGCATATATGATTTTTGGTATTGACCTATACGTCGAATGTTTTGAACACTATGGCATAGTGCTGGCGGGTATTGGTATACACATTGGATTTGATTAGTTGTACACATGACTTAATGGACGATCCAACATTATGATTTGAACAACTATATCGACGGTTGTACTTTGACCACAATTGTTTTGCATGGTGGTGAACAACTCCACCACCTTCGCATGCTTGCGTTAATGCTTACCCCTTTTGACTCAATTCATTGATGTTGGTTCAGGTAGCTCTGTTACTTTGTGTTGATGAATTTGAACCCTTCCTTTACCATGCATTCAGCTCCATGGCGCCAGTCATGCGAGTTGAACCCAATGGCAAACATGCCCTGTTAATGTTTGATAATGCCCGCCAAGATTTGGCAGACAGTGGATGGCTTACCTTCGTTGAACGTTTCGAGGGTTTTAACCTTTGCGTAGCTCGACAGTTTTCTATGACCTTCGATGGCTATCGAGCTAAGGTAGGCGATGTTCAGTTAGAGGTTGATGATAAATTTATCAGTCTTGCTACGGGTTTGCCTGTCACTGGATAGCGGTGGTTTAAGAATTGCAAGGTCGAGGAAGTCCCATGGACATTGCTCTTCCTCTCGCACAAGGTTACCTCGTGTGATAGAGGTATGCCCGTATCTATGCTCAAAACACGTTGGCATGATTTGTTAATGATAATTAAGTAGTTTGTGACCTGCGAAGGTCGATACGGACTTGTATTCTTACACCACCTGCGTTTGCTTATGGTTTTTATGGGATATCATCTCAATATGCCCAATTATTTGCATCGAAGAATGTTTAAAATGTCCAAGAAGTACAAAAGACACCAGGCTGACAGTAGCCTTTTTCATTACAGGCTTGTTAAGCTTATCGTTGTTTGTCATTTGAGTCTGCACAGGGATTGTTGGAGCAATTTCGTTGCTTGAAATGGTTTCGAGGATCGAAACCCTACACAGGTTGACAAACCTGTGGTGAGAGAGGTCAAGGTTGTACCCCCGGTGCCCTACCATGTTTTACAGCCTAAACCCTCGACCGACCCTCCTGTCGACTCACCCCACACTGTGACTAAGAGTGCAGATGCCATTAAGAAGCCTGTGACAAAAAATCCCAAGCCGAACCTCACTGCAAACACCAAAGGGAAAAAGAATGCACATTTGATTTCACGAATGGCAAGGAATAGGCCAAAAACCCCTGTCAAGCCTAACCCTATCGTGTTGAGTGAGGACTCTGATTCGGAAGTGGAGCGTTTCTTGGCTAGCGAATACCCCTATTCACAAGGTTTGTGTGCCGAACGCTCGTATGATTTTGTATCGAACCTACCCCCCTCCCTAAAGGACGACCCTAACTACCCAGGCATTAAGCTGCCTTGTGAAACCCTCGGTCATTTGCCCAAACCCTCTCCTGCTCTGTCTAAACCCACAGTGTCACCCTGTGATCAATGCAATTCGTGGTTAGAGCGATATTATATTGATGTTCTGATTCTCCAATCAAAGATTCAATCTTTTGAGGACCAGATTGCAGTCCTGACCAGTCAAAAGGCCAAGCTACAAGCGACATATTAGAAACAAAAGATGACCGGCTCCATCCTGTTTAAAAATGTGGAATCAACCACGACTGTTGTAAACTCAAAGCTAGTATAAGCAAGCAGCCTCGTCGCTACACAGGTATGTTTTCATATCAGTTGTTTTTGTAAATAAACTAGGTTTATATAACGATTTGGTTTCGGTTTTAAACAGCTCTGTTCACTTCATTTGAATGGCTCTGTTACATTGCATGCATTCTATATATAGCTTTGCTTTGACTAAATGGAATTTCGTTTTTCCAATCATTCCCAGTTTAGCTTCTATTAGATTTTCATCGATTTGATTGATCTTAGTATGGATTTGATTTGCTTGGTTGAGTTAAAATGGATGCTCTATTGTCAATCGAATTTATTTGCATCTATTCTAGACAGGAAATGTTTCTTATACTCAATTTAGAATATGACCACAGTTCGATTTGATTTTGTTATAATTCATACGTTATGATTGGCAACTATTTTGATGAAGTTGATTGTTACGATTTTCAAAGAACAGGAATACCATTCAGATCGTTTCCAATGTGACTCTGTTTCTTCAGAAACATTGCTTTTTATTTAAGTCAGTACAAACATGCCCAAATCATGGAATGGATTCGATGCTTAACGATTATGCTGAACCCCAGCCGGTTAATTTGCATTGATTGAAGTATTATTAGCTCGACCATGTTATCAGTTGGATTCGTATTGCAATGGATACTCTGTTTGAATTTGTTTTGTAAAACGAGATTGGTTATATCCAGGTTCACGATTTATGTTAAAATCAGTCATGATTCGTTTGAAATTAATGATTTCGTTCAATACCAATCAAGTTTATTTGCCCATTTTGCAATAACCAATTATCACTTATGTCGATTCTATTATGATTGTGATCAAAGTCAAATCGATCTGGTTACGATTTTATATGAGTTGATTCTCACACCTGTTTGAATTAATCTACTTGTGGCGTGAATCATTTGATGTCATGACAGTTATGATAATTTTTAAAAAACAATTTTGTTTTGATCTGGTCGTATTTTCTGTTGTTGGAAATACACAACGTTTGTCTGCGATTTGTTTGATTGTATTGCTTTCAAATTGGATATGAAACGATTTTCAAAATCTTTTAATTTTGATTCTGTCTACCCGATTTATGACTACAGTCAAAACAGAGTATGCCTGTCTCGCTATTCGGTTATTGGATTTTGATTCTATTTGATTTCAAATGATATGGCATTTTCAAATGAAATGATTCGTTTTTAAAAGACTGTTGGCTGTTAATTTAATTTGATTTTATTAAAAAGATTTGATTTAATTTCAATTCTGATCCTGTATCTTATTTTAGACTAGCTACAGAATCAGATGATTATGTAGCTAAGTCTATAGAATTTAATTTTTATCATTTTATTGGTAAAAAAGTCTTCTAACTTGTCTATTTTGCATCCTTTTCAGGTGAATTCGAAATTGCATGGGGTTTGATGGACAGTTTAGAGGATATCTGATGATTTGTTTTCATTTTAGTTTCCTAGTTTAGTTGATCTTGGGAATATCTTCCCAGATTATGTAAACAGTTTGATAACTTCCACAGGGAGTTTTTACTCTGTGGAAAAACTTATAAATACCTATTATTTTTGTAATAATACTATCCTCATTCATGGGAGAACAAGGATATGGAATTTTAATACAGACTGAGACAAAATTTGATATTCTGCTACAACTTTAGCTTTTCATAATATCAATGTTTTGTTTTATGTTTATGTGTATCAATTTGCATTTGGTTAATGACTACTTTAGCTATCTTAGTCTTTTGCAAATGATATAATTTAATCAATATAATCCATATCTGATTTCTTCCAGTGTTTAAAAAACATAGAAATTACTTGATTCAGTTTGTGAATGACAGATTTCCCTTCTTCATAAGTTGAATTATTAAGTATAAGTTTTTGCATAACAGGTTTCCCTTATTGCAGAGATTTATAAATCATATAATTGTTATGATTTTTTATGTCTTGTTTGTCCTGTAAACTACTCAAAGAGCATTGCAGCCTATCGTTTACGAGAAGCTTCTGGATCATCCGGTGCGAGTTTCCTTCCTCCAACCAGCTTCGAAGTCATCATACACAGGACAAATTTGGAGCGTTTCCAGGTCAGTTTGTTATTTGTTTGTTTAGTATATTTGTTAGTATTTTAGTTAGTTAGTATATTAGATTGTTTAATTTTAGTAAGTTTTATTTCTTATTTATAAAATTATAAAATCAAAAAAGAAATACCTTTCTCTGTCTTAGGGCAGATTGTAAATGAGTTTTCCAGGTTTTATTTAAATCTGCATTTTGTTAATATTGTACATTTTGTGAATAAGTTATATTGCAATTAGTAGTTAGACAATTGGTTAATTAGTAGTTTGTAAACAGTAGATTAGTTAGTTAGTTTAGTAGTTAGTTTTAATTAGATTAGTGTATTAGTTAGTTTGTTTAGTAGTTAGTTTTAATTAGATTGGTGTATTAGTTAGTTAGTTAGTATTAGTTTGTTTTATTTATTGTTAGTTAGTTTAGTTTGTTTTATTTAGTTTTATGTTAGTTTATTTGTTTTATTTAGTTTATATTATTTTTCTCTTTGGTTTTCCTAGGACCTTAGATCGGCTAACGGAGCCTCTAAACCCGTCAGGGTGGTTCATCCTAAACGGCTTCGGTTATTAGACAACCTCGGAACGGTTCCACTCTCTTAGTTGACGGACGATCAATTTCGCCCGTCAACAACCTGTGTCCTGACCTTGTTTTGGAAGGAGGATCTAGTGCTCAGTGTGTAGATATCATGTATGGTGCGAAGCTTGACTCTTTGGCTTAGTGCATAGGAGTGAATGAATGTAATATTCAAGCACATAATAAAGAAGGTGAAGTTGTTGGTGGACATAGCCCAACACTGGGGTGAACCATGTATATCTGGTGTCTTATGGTTTACTTTCTACAATGTTATATATGTTCTGTTTTGCATATTTCTTAGAGTATATGTGTAATGAATATGTATGTGTTGCTTAAATGCATTGCTTAGGTTAGAATGCTAAATCTAATTCAGAGTGCTAAGTGCTAAGGTTTTAAGGTGCAGAATCTTTTGTTATTACTGCGCTAGATCTATCTTAGATTATGTTATGTGATGTTCATAAGGTTAATGAACTAATGTATGTCACTTCCTAAGTGTTAACAAAATTCCCTACAAAGTGTTATTATCACAGATCTGTGTCCCATCTTGGTTACATACACCTATGTCCTGTAACCCCCTCTGCTTCTAACTCGAGTGAGACCTCGCCTACTTCGCAAGTGTTGTCGAAAGGGCCGATAGTTAGGGTTTTGTTGGTGCATTGTTAAGTGTTGAAACCTGGGTCTGCCCTTGTGCCAACAAATTGTTCCGTTGTCGAGACCTAAAATTGTGATTGTTGGGAACTAAAGTAAAGAAAAGAGAATCTTTATGCATAGATATGTTGCTGAAGTGTGTAATACTCTACTTGACTTGTGAAGTTTTATTCTAAGAAAGAAATTTGATATGAAGAAAAGAGGTAAGATCCTAAAAGAGGTAAAGCTTTGGGCTTTGACAAGAGAGAGATAAGTGAATTTTTTTCTTTTGAAAGCATGAATTTAGGTATTTTTAATAGATTATGTCCTAGTTTGAAGGTTAGGGCGTAGTTGAAAGAAAGAGTTGATATGAGTAAATTTAATAGAAATGAAGAAATATATGTTATTCCTATGCATAAAAAGACGTTTTGGAATAATAAGTGGATGCAGGAACCTAGAAATATTTTTTTTAGATTGCAAATCTAGCACTATGATCCTAGTGCATAGTAAAGAAAAGGTTAGGGAACGTTTAAAAGAAAAAGAGGATTGACATTGTGCTATAACTGTAGAAGACCTGGACACCTTGCTAAGGAATGCCCTGGCACAGGTCCTATTTTTCTTTGTTGTAAGATTGTTGGTCATGTGGTTAAGGATTGTCCAAGGATGATTGCTAAAGTTGAGGGATGAACATAAGACAAGAAAACTATGAAGAAAGTCAAAAGACTAAGAGCATGTTAGAAAGTCATCAAGAAAAATGGCAAGAGGAAGTTCAAACTACATTAGTACAGTTGAAAGAAATGATGGATGTTCACAAAGATGTCAGTTTGCTAGAGATCCTAAAAGTAAAACAATGCATAAGTGCAAGAATACAAGACTTCGACATAGATTGTTTCTTGGATGAGGAAAAACAAGTGAATATTATGACATAAGGAACTTGGAAAATTTTGGGAAATCCTACTTTGATACCTTTGTTGGGAAGGGTAGGCTTCTTTAAGGGAAAGACGATAACCCTATGTGGAAGAGTTACTAATGTACCTATTATTGTTCATGGAACATCGACTGAAGAGGAATTTGAGGTCATTAAATTTGTTGGGGACAACACCCCCTTCCCACTTTTGTCAGGTAAGACTTGGATTGAGAAGGATCAGATTAGAAGGAAAGAAGAGGAAGAAGCTACAGAAAAGAAAAAGAAAGAACTCAGGTATTTCATAGCTAGAAAAATAGACCGACTAATAGAAGAACGAGAGGATAAGTCAAAGCAACAGGACATAGTAACAACGCCGGATGAACATAAAGTAAGAGAATTAGCTATCAAGGTTGAAAGAGTGCAAGAAGGTTTGAAGGAAATATCTATTCAAGAAATAAGTGTATCCACCCAGGAAGTGTTAAGAAAAGGGATATTAACTTCAGACCCTTTGAGGGCACATCAGCAGTGTGGAAGTGTTAAGAAAAGGGATATTAACTTCAGACCCTTTGAGGGCACATCAGCAGTGTGAAGTCACTACGCTAAGGGAAGATAAGAATAAAATATGAAAGAGGATTCGAGAAACAATTAGAGAGACTCAGATCATAGGAAAGAAGGAAAGGAAGATCAATAAAAAGAAAGCTAAGTTGGAAAATCTACAAGAAGCTATAGAAACCATATGGAAGACTTTGAAGACTGGATCCTCATAGGAGGCAGGTTCACAGGATTTGAACCTCGCTGGAACAACAGGACCGCACATAATGGGAATTCACCTTGGCGAAGCTATATGACCGTTGGAGGCACACCGACCGTTAGAACGACTCTCTGGAATGGTTAGAAACCACATTTATGGGCTGATGGACTGCTTTTGGACATTGAGACCGTGCCATAATAGATAGATTCACATTGGTGGAAGAATTCTTAGTTGTTGGAAGAATCTGTTACGATGCCTCTCTTATTTAACTCGTCAGACGTTGAGCTAGGACCAATGTTTTCTACCCATGATTGACTGAGATAAATAGATAATTGTCCAAGTGTCGATTTTTTTTATCTGAAACTAGACCCATCCTGTCCTCTTTTCTACCTTGCATTTCCATTCTTCTACCCCAACCAATATGTTTAAAAGTTAGAATGTCAGGAAAGCCTAGTGAATTGGAGAAGTCTTTCGAGGAAGTAATCAAGGAGATAATGGCCGACATACCGATATCTGAAGGTGTCTAGGCGTCGTCGAATAGGGGACTGTAGGATTCCCCTTCGACTAAACGTCATTTTGGCCATGTCAACCTCATGACTGAGCAACAAAGTAAGCACCACGATGATCTGGATAATGCAAAGAAAATCCCGTCGATCCTACCCAAGTATATCCCACCTTTGTCTTGCGTTGTTAACCGCGACAACATTCCCCGAGATTTTGAGTACGCCATATTCACTGCATATATTCCGAAAGGAATACGCATAGTCGGTAGTTAGTTAGGACATATCTCTCTTTTAAAGAACAACGAATTCAATTTAGGAGACAAGAATAACTATGCTATGTTGGCACCCCAACGCTATCTCACCAAGACAACTAGGAAGAAGCCTCGCCTCATATCACAAACATGGATTAAGGGGCTGGAGTAGTCCATCGTGATGAATGCGATGAAGATCTCGCATTTTGGCCGCCACCTGGAGGTTAACGCTTGCATTAAACTCCTCCTGTTGTGCTATCATGGTGGATACTTGTGACTTGACAAAAGGATTATTGTGGATCTGACATTGATCCACTAGACCACATGCTTAAGTGTGAAGGGACCTTACCCTTAGTAGTTTTATCCAGGGAAGGCTTCAAACTATTCCCTATCACAACGCATCAAGGAATCTTACGAAGAAGTCAAAAAATAAAAGCGAGGTTACAAGGTAGCCTATATACAGGATGGCGCAATGCACCTCTCTTGACAAACCATAGCTAGAAATATCGTAAGGAAGAACCTCCCCACACAGGTCACCAGGTTCTAGGTGGACCTCGCAGGAAAATGTGTGGAGGGCATGCAGATGAACTGGGCGAATTACCTTGTCAACGAGCTTGAGAAACATTTATGTGAATCCCAGGACTTGGAATATGAATCCCATTACAGTTGGATGATGATTTTGATTGCATTTGTCTCTTGGAAAATGCCTGAAGGAGCCACCTTCCCAGAAATCGAACCCTCGGAGTCGTTGGCCTCTCGGTTTTCAATCATGTGGTACACCAACAACATGAAGAAGTAGTGGAATTCCAACACTGTGTTTTGTGAATACTATCACCAATTAAAGGTTTCCATTGAATCATTTACATGAACGACACCGCACACGTTGCACCAGTAATGACCAATAAAAAAGTTTCAACATATCAACATTTCATCTACATCACTTCGTGTAGAGATGAGAACTAGGAATAATTACAATCGTACTACAAGATGACAGATGAAGACATGGATTAGATTGCAAAGGAGTGGCCATAGGAATTTATTGTACCTGTCACTGATGCAGAAATCTCTAACACTAACACCATAGGAAGCCCCATAGTCACCCAGGTTGAGCATATCAACCAGTCCAGTGGGACGAAGAATAAGAAAACGCAGGAAGAATTCAAGGATATAAAGAGTGACAAGGACGACAATGCTTATGAAGATAATGCATCTGGTTCACCAGGAGGAGGAGAAGACGAAGAAAAAAGATAGAGAGGAGGAGATGAAGGAGAAGATGGGAAAGGAGGAGGAGAAGCTACCACCCCTCCGCTTGAGGATCCCCTTGTTGGGATAGTAACACCGCAAAAGAGGAAGGTTTCTCCAAATAAACCTTTAACAAGGAAGAAGACGCGGGCTAATAAGCCCCAGTTAGAGGCCACACTCATGGAGGACGATATCAGTCTAGTCCGCAGAGCTATGAAGGATGCTTTTGAGGAAATATTGTAGAGATATGGAGAGAAGAAGGAGGAGCTATATGGAAGGGTCGAGAAGGAATTGAAGGAATTACAACAAGTTGTTCATTTGGTTCGTGTAGTACCTATTGGACCTTCCTCGTCACAGATTACAGAATTGGGGGATGAACCAGCCCAATTGAGAAGACTTGTGGGTGCGACGGAAGATCGACTTCAAAGAGTCAAAGAAGAGAAGGAGAAGGCCACAAAAACCTTGAAACAGGAGAAATATGGAGTCCTAGCACAATTAAGACAAGCGCATGAAAATGTAGCATCCCACGAAAGTGAGAAAGCAGAGCTTCATGAAAAGATCCAGAAGGAAAAATCCCATCTACAGAGAGAAAACGAGAAGTTGCTCGTAGAGAGGGCCATGGTCAAATAAGTAGTGAGTAAAGCATGTCACTCTATGCCAGTCTTGGCACATGAGGAGCAAGAGTCAATCGAGGCTCAAGTAGTGAAGCTCAGTGAGATAATCGAGTAACTTCAATCTAGGATAGCAAAATTGGAGGCCCAAGCAGTGTCGAGCACCCCGCAGGAGGTGCATGAACAGAGGGAGGAAACCGCTAAGAACACAATAGTAAGGATAATATCCCTCACCTTGGAGTGAAAAAACTAAGTGATGGAAGCGCACAAACATATGAACACCTCGACGAGGATCCAGAGCTAACAAAGTTGGAAGCAAATTTACAGGAGGTGCAACAACATGCATTTTTCATGCAGGCGCAGGTGAAGCTACTCAACGCAGTTGAAAGAATGAAGAGATCCCATGAGCAGTGAAAAGTACAACAATAGATCACTTCCCTCTAGGGAAAGGTAATGGAATTCACGCAGAAGCTGCAACCTATGCAGGATGAAGCCTACAAGGTATTTGAACAGATTGATGGACAGGGCTCGCAATCGGACCAAGTGGTTGCATCAGTAGAACAATGCCTGGAAGGGCCTGTTACAGAGTAGACGATCCAAGAGCTCGTTGAGCAAGAGGCTCAGGAGAAGCAACAATTCGAGGCAACCTGAGTTAAGCTCGAGGCCTTCGAAGATGGATTTTCCAGACCTGAGTGACTCGAGACGAGTCACAGGTGAGTGTTAGGAGCTTGTTTTCCCTCTACCAAGTTTTGAGGAAACCTTGGTCAGATTTGGACTACTTTTGGACTTCAATACATTATTCGAAGAAGGAGCACCTAGGCGGAGCTGAGATCATGGATCTCACCCATTTTTGTGGGCTATGTGGACCCATTAAGTGGTTTTCTAAGCTTTTTGTAATGGGTTTATGGGATGTCGGCCCATGGGGTTTACCCATGATTAGGCCTTATTGTAAGGGTTTGCAAAAGTATAGATAAATAAGTATGTATGGTAGAACTATAAGTTTTGAGAGATAAGTGCAAGTAGTTTGAGTAGCTTTGTGCCAAGGAATGTAAGTGTGTCAAGGCTTTGTGCTTGATAGAGGGTTGGCTCTGTGCCTTGATCTAGTTTTCGAAGGAGGATCTGGTGCTCAGTGCCCAGATCTCATGTCTAGTGTGAAGCTTGACAATGTGGCTTAGTGCACAGGAGTGAATGAATTTAAGATTCGAGAACATAATAATTATGGTGAAGCGGTTGGTGGACGTAGCCCCACACTGGGGTGAACCACATATATCTGGTGTCTTATTGTTTGGTTTGTGAAATGTTATATCTTTTATGTTTTTCTTAGTGATTAGAGTATATGTGTAATGAATATGTATGTGTTTCTTAAATTCATTGCTTAGGTTAGAATGCTATATCTGATTCAGAGTGCTAAGTGATAAGTGTTTAAGGTGCATAATATTTTGTTATTATTGCGTTAGATCTATCTTAGATTATGTTCTGCAATGTTCATAAGGTTAATGAACTAATATATGTCACTTCCTAAGAATTAATAGAATACCCTTTGAAGTGTTATTATCACAGATTTGTGTCCCATCTTGGTTATAGATACCTACGTCCTGTAACCCCCACTCCTTCTACCTCGGGTGAGACCTCGTCTTCTTTGAAGGTTTTGTCCAAAGGGCTGGTAGTCGGGGTTTTGTTGGTGTGTTTTTAAGCATTGAACCCTAGGTATGCCCCTGTGCCAACACTTAGTAAGCTCAATATAAATTCAGAATATTATCAAAGTCTTGTTGCATAAGTTGCATAGTTGCATAGTCGCATAAAGTTGCATAGTTTCATAGGTTGCCTAAGTTGCATAGTTTAATACGTTGCATAAGTAATCTCAATATCAAGTTGTTCATTGCATAGTTTCATAGAGAACTTCATAAAATCACCATCAAGGCCATTCACATTAATAAAATTCTATTACTCATATAGTGACTTCACTTAGGAACAAATCCTCATTATTTTAAATGTAATAACTTCTTTCTTGGTGGTGAGATAAGAAATGATGTTCAAGTCATTTAGAAGCCTCATTTGATGTCTCTAGAATGATTACAAGCCCTATTTTATGCATACATGAACCCAATTATACAATGACAAATCATGAGCATGATGTCAAAGCCTATGGTATAAGCTTTGTTATATTAAAAGAGAAAATAGTAACCCCATTGGGAATTCCATCTCAGGTTTATCAAATCATGGAAGTATATGCATGCATCATTTATGCCAAAGTGGTCATTTAGGCCAAAGATGCCAATGCATAGAATAGTGGCTAAGCTATGATGCATACAAAAATTTGGGGTGTCTACTAGGTAAGGGATTTTGTATTAGAGCAAGTAGGGGTAGGTTGGATTTTTGAATTGAATGTTCACTCTCATCTATAATTTCCACCTCGATCACAAGCCCTACACCCCCCTTCTACCATTGTTAGTGACTCTAACTCCATAACCCAAGTTGTGGACAAGAATAATTCCTCAATCCATAGGCTACGCTACATAACACAAAGTTTTTACTTTGGTGCAAAAGCTAATTGTGCAAAAAATATTAACCCCGATATTTTTGTACTTATACAACATAAAACATTGTGGTTTTGGATCAACCATAATCTATAGTGAAACTACTTTGAAAATTTCTCCATAGAAGATTAATATATACAATGTAATGATGTAATTTTTACCCCTTTTACACTATTGTTGTAGTTTGACTATGATAAGCCATAAAAATAAATGTTTGAGATTTAATTTCTCAATTTAATTGATTGGATTAGCTCATTTGAAAATGAGAATGAATTTATCTTAAAATATTAGAATTTCTAATAAGTGTTTACAAATAACTATATAGGAAAATAATTAACTACATTTAAAATGGAGAATGTGCATTTTGGTTTACCTCTATTTAGAATTATTTATATGAGGTATTCCACTCTTATCTTGTTTCCTTTCCATTGGAAATTTAGTCATAGTTCACGACTGAAGCACATGTTAGGGAAGCATCATCATTCCTTCAACATTGAAGAGGCGGACACAATTTTGGGAAAATATTTTGGTTCGGTTAATTCTCCTTATGCAATTCATTTAATTATTGTAGGATGAGCCCCAACAAATATCCATGAATGGGTAACCATTGAAGAAGGCATGCAAAAAAAAATGCCCAATGAAGTGGAAATGAAACCCATTGAAGTGGAAATGGAAATGAAACCCATAAATGGAATTGAAACAAAACTCAAACCCATTGAAGTGGAAATGAAACTAAGATTGGGTGTGGATAGTCTCGCATGGAAATTAAACCAGTCATGAAAATTAAACTAGTCAGGAATTACAATTTTTGGCGACATCTCCATTCCATGAGCTAGTCGTTGTCGGGTTTGGCCGAATATCCTTCACTCTCTCCTCTGTCATCGTGGGGTGTTTGCCTCTCCTTTACCGTCGTGGGGTTTTGGCCTTTATCCTTTGTCGTCATGGGGTTTTGCAGGCCTCTCTCCTCTGTCGTTGTGAGGTTTTTTCAGTGGGGATTCTCTCCTACCTTTCAAGACAACCACCTCCTGCCCATGAACAAAGACCTCACAGGGCAGGTTCTCTCCTCCCTCTCGGGCTTCTTGTGGTGTGAATGCAAGGTGCGGACTTGCTCTGTCATCGCGGGTGTGAATGCAGGGTGCAAGTTCTCTCCTCCCTCTCGGGATTGTTGCGGTGTGAATGCACTAGGGAGGGAACTTTCTCTGTCGCCGCGGGTGTCAATGCAGGGAATGGGCTTAATGTTTGAATTTTTTTATTTTATTTTGTTTTAAATTTGTTTTGTTTTTTATTTTATTTTTTTAATGTTTTTAATAATAATTTTTTATTTTGTTTGAAATTTGGTTTTATTTTGTTTTGTTTTTTATGTTTTGTATTTTTTAATGTTTTTTTTGTTTTTGTTTTAACACATGTGTTTTAATGTTTTTAATATATTAATTATATTAAGAATAATAATCTATTTTTTAAGGTCACGATCAAGCGAGACACCAAATTAGTGTATGAGACCTCCACTATCCAATGATTTTACTGGTAAAGTCTACCATGACCATGAAATTTTACCATGGTGCAATCATTGTGGCCTACCACATGATCAAAGTACTTGCATGGTATCCAAATAAGTTTTTCAACAAGCCGATGAGATTAACAAGGAAGGACCTAGTGACTTAAACAACTATATTGTGGGTGACTGGCCTGACATGATCAATAATGTTTCCAAATCTCCTAATGAAAAAGAGAAAGGATTGAAGGGAAAGGGTCTAGATTTATCTACCATTTCTAGATATTTAGCACCCATACCATCCCAAGAAGAGATAAGAAGGAGGATCTGAGAGAAGGATTGGGTTACATATCAATGAAAGGGTATCATTAATGTCCAAATGGGATATGGGATCCATGACTACATTATTTATGAACCAACAATTAGTATTAAGGTCTAAACAATGTCAAGGGAGAGAAATAACGGCCTTATGTACTAAATGAAGAGTCTCGAGTCAAGCACAAAAAAGAAAAACCATGAAGATTCACAAGTTATGTCATTGAAATCATCCTTGAACTATGATAGTGGACCTTCATAGCATATCTTTGTCCTACTATAGGGATATGGGTGCCATGATTAAACCACAAAAATGGCCCTAAAAAATAAGATGTCTCTATTCCACACATGGCATAGTTATTGGGTACATCATGGTCAGGGTTTTGTATAACTTGAGTGGGATATGAGGGCCATAAATGAAACTTCTTAGGCTCAATCATCATGAAAAAAACCTATAAACCACAACAATATCCCTTTCTAGGGGGTCCTTAGTATCAGAGTTGGATAAGGACACCATTAGGAGGTTTTTTGTAGTAAGGACGGGTAGAGAGGCCTTAACCAACACATCACTCATTTGTAAGGCTTCCTTGAAGGCCTCCAAGTAGGATAGATGTAACATGAGTAGGTTTTTCTCCCTAGAAATGGGTCTTAACACCTAAAAATAGTTAAGGGGGGAGTAAAGAACTTAATCCATAATTGAACCTTCTCAAGCTCATGTGCCATGAAAAACACCTAGAAACCATGACATGAGCTCTCAATTCAATGTCTTTGGCCTAATATTTGGACATGAGTTCCATTTATATTTTTTTCATACTACATATGGGTCTTGGGGCCTTGACCATAGTTGTGGTAGGGAAACAAGCCTCAATCCCTTTACCATGGTGAAGTGAGGGAAACAACAAATCAAGCCCAAAACATATAATATCTAGCTCAATCACCATGAACAAGTACTCAGGTCACCACACAAGACCATGGATGGGTCACAAGACCTTAACTATCATCAAAGAATGAAAACAAGTTCCTTATAATATTATTGAAGATTTTGAAGATGATCAAGAGTCTTGAACAAGTGCTCAAACCGACATAAAATAACTTTGTCCTTTTAGAGGGATATTATAGGCATCATGATTAGGCTTTGGACATTGAAAATGGRTGTAGAGGCATAAACATGGCAAGTTGGAAAYAATGGCCTAAATCCCTAACTAAACCTTCTYGAGCTCAAGCACCATCGAAAAYACCTAAAAACCATGACATGAGTCCTCTCTATGGATTCTTTGGCATCCAMGTTCAATATGGGTGACATTATGAGGTCTTCTTCATCATTATGGATGGGTCTTAGGTTTATGACTATACTTGATGAAATGAAACAAGAGTCTCCAACCCTAAACATTGCTTCTCAAGCTCAAGAACCAAAGACAATTAGTCAAACCACCACATATGACCTATGTAACATATCATTCACCTGCAAGTGGAATTTGGGCACCATGTGTTGAGTGCAATCTATGTCGTATAAATTTCTCAACGATTTAATGTCAACCAGGAGCTCATAAGCCTAGAGGCACAACACAATATGTGCAAGGATTTGAAGTTATCTATTCTAAACTACTAGAGCAAAGAACATAAAGATAAAATAACATGAATATACAAATGACAAATTTTACCTACTATATACAACACATAGGTGTACTGGCATCAGTACATGGGGGGCCTTCCATCCTTCAATAAGTACACCATAATCTTAACACAAGATAGATATCAAAATGGAAGCATGTCTTGTATTCAAAAGAATATGATTACATCTTCATTCCAATATAAAATCTCCTCTCGACTAACCTCAAGAACCAACCTATCAATTCAAAACATGAGCATTTCCCAAACTTCACACCCATATATTGAAAGGAGAAGGCTCTCCTATTTATACAAGAACATAAGAAGCTACATCATTAATGGAGATCCACTATTCTCTCCCTAGATCCATAAAAATCTCATATAGTTACAACCAAATGGCAAATGATGAAACACATATCCTCTTTGACCTTTATCCAAATCTTCTTCCATATCTTGAAGGGAATTCGAATTTGAGTATTGGAGGCCACATAAGAGTTCCTTGGAAGCTTCCAAATCACCTACACATGTCACCAAACTCATTCTAATTGTTAGGTATAAGTATAAGTATATTATTTTCTAAAGTTTAACCACAAATCCACTTTAAAATGTTAAGAATTAATAAACTTTGGAAAAACATAGTTATAACCCAATGATGAGATAAATGTAATGATGTGGATGTGGAATGAAGGTGAAGGTAATATGGAAGTAATGTGAACGTATTGGTGAATAATGGAGTGAGAATAGGGACTATTTTAAGGCCCAACATACCCCCAAAATGAAGATATTGCATGTCCTCATGCAATCTATTACATTACTTTTTGATACTTGAGCTTTGGCTTAAACGCTGCATGATATCATTTACTTAACTTTTGCAAAGTGTTTTTGATGAACTGCAACTTGGTTGGTTCTTGTGTTTCAACCATATTTTGTTTGTTTCATTCAACTTTAATGTATGATCTTTGCATATTGATAATGTGATTTTTATTGTAGAGTATTTTTGTTGGAATGCATCATGGTTGGTTATTGTATGACAACCATGATTGTGTTGGCATCCAATTATCTTTTAAGTACTTTCTTCTTCTTTTTTTTTGAAAAGCCATTTATATGCTCATGATGATGTAATAGTAAATATATCTTGAAAGCATGTGGGCTTTGAATGTGATATGAATGTTTTATGAATGTGGTAACATATGAATGTGAATGTATTTCCCCCCTCAACTAATGGTTTTGGCAATTTGACAAAATGACGAAAGGAAGTGAAGTTTTTCCAAAAATTATCATTCCAAATTTTCAAGGAATTAAATGGTTAAAAGTTAGAAAATATCATACCTTAACTTACCCTTTCAAAAATGGATGAGAGTTGTGCACATGTGGCTGCAAAAGTCTGTTCATAATCTTCTTTACTTGGTTGTGAAAATGGTGGATGAGATCGAAAAAGTGAATCTTTTATTGTTGTTGCATCTGCTGCTAAATATGTTGTTGAATGTTCGGAATCTGTTGTTCAATGCGGCTGAAAATGTATAAGGCTTGGAAGGTATACAAAATTCAGAATTTACACTTTCCCCGCTAGCCTTATTTATTGACTTGTCCTCAAGTCATTTACATAAAAAAATTGAAAAGTAATTATGCATCCTCTGCTACAAAATGATTGGTCTTCAAGTCTTCAACACTCATTGGCACAATTCTTGTCATGTGAATAAATGTTTCGGTATCGAACATAACAAGAAATTGTTAACTTAGTGGTCATTGATGGATGCCACTAGTCAACACGAGAGCTCCCATCTTTAATGAGGATGAGATTCAAGATGCCCCGAACACATCTTGCTAAGTATGAATGAATTTGTTGTTGTCGAATACTTAGAAGATCCGATGAACAAGGGACATTGATGTATTCCCTTTGTTTATCGGCATGATAGCTTGCCCTTAAGGCATGAAAGCTTTAGGTTGTTTTTAGAAAAATATTTAGACTCAAGGACTATGGACTCAATGGTGTAAGGTTTCATTTGCAAGTGTAGGAAAAAGGAAACTGACAATGAATAGGTAATGTGGACCAAACAACTTGTAGATGACCTTGGTTGGTTTTATTGGTGGGTTAGGATTGAAGAAAAATGTAATGGAGTGTATGTGGTAATGGAAAATGGATAATGACGCTTCCTAGAAAATAAATGAATTATGGCTTCAATTTCTCAAATATAGCAAATCCGCTCTTTAATTTTGGACTTTTTGCTAAAATAGTTGAGTTTGACCAGCATTGACCAACTACTTGTAGACGTGGGATTCAAGGGTGGATAGGTATTTCACCATCCTTGTACATTTAGGAACAAACCCCAGCTCTTTGAATTTTTCTAACCCGTCATGCAACATCTCAAACCATTAAGCTATTACAGGAAGTTGCAAGAACTTGTAATTTTCTGGAAATTTTGGTTATAATCATGGACTGGTTCTTTAGAGTTTCTCATGAAATTTGTCTTTGGAAGACCAATTGTTGTCACAATGTAATATCCTTACTGATCACTTGATTAACCTATAACCTACGAAAAAACTTGGCAGAAAGAAAACATAAGTGTGTTCAAGAAGAAATGGCCATTTCCTTCATGATTCTTACGCAAAAATTTCGTACCAAATAAAATAGATTAATAAAAATCAGAGTGTTGAAATTAACTCAATTCATGATATTAGTATCAATCCATTCTTAAAGAAATAACCATGAAAAGTAAATTTACTCCCTGTTTTTGTCAGATAACACATGTGCATGGCAAAGAGCTCGGTATTATAGATTTGTTGTGTCCTGCAGATTAGTACATATGTTATAAAAGCATACAAGAATACAACAATATGAAGTTGCCAATTCTAAGCAAGTTAATCAACATTTAAATGATCCACCGATTGTTCTTTAAATTAATCTTCCAAATGTTCCAATAAAAAGAGCAGCAATGAAAGGGTATTTTGAGAATGAAAATAGTGAATGATTTTTCAAAAATGTTGGTCTCTGTTTTTAGAAATGTTTCCTTCAAACATGACCCTTTTCCACGAATGAAGTATTGTTGGTGAAACATCCAGCCTCAAAAGTCCCTTTGATAGCATGACTTCTTCCATCAAAATTCCTGCAACCCACTGCACTGAAACCTTCTAAATTGGGCACACAGCCCCAAAATCTTCTTCCAATGAGAGCACACATGCCTCGGGGCCCAAAGTGGCCTTCAAAAAGCTTTTAAACCTCCATACTCAGCTTTCAAAAATGGACAAATAAAAATGCGTCAAACTATGTCATTATAGGAGTTTAAATTGTACAAAACCACCCCACAGATTATGGTTGAATATCTAGAATCATGAACTAATAATCCCTATGTTAAATCCATGATCTTCTCTGCTAAGGAAGGTATTTGTTCACGAGAATGAGTTTTTGGCAAAAAAAATGAATTTTAATGTGATGGTATAATAGCTTACCAGACAACACTTGAAAACCCTCCATGTTGTTGTAGACTAGCAGTCTTACTGTAATTTCCGTTTGCTCTCTTTGCTTTGTGAATATTGACAATGCCCTTTGTCAATATTCGGCCAAATCTTACCCAATTTCCTCTTCAATGCATTCTATTTTGAACAGACTCTTAAACTGGAGAATGTAACAGAATTTTCACGGGATCCGACATGCAAACTCACATTTGCTCCTGATTTCTCGGAATTACTTCTCTTCTCCTCAATTTGACTTCAATTAGTAGCACTCAGACTGATTCCTGGCCGGATTCGACTTCAAATTGGGGATTTTGTTACCGGTGGCAAATTTACCAACGTGTGAGAGGAATTCAAGGTGAAATGAAAGGGGTTTTCATATTTTTACCAGAATTCTTACAAATTCGGCATGCAAACTCACAATTGCTCCTGATTCGAGCTCAATCATGGCCGGATTTGACTAAATTTGGCAAATTTCATTTTTCCTGTGTGTTTTAACATTACACGAGCGACAATGAAGAGGGGTTTCTTAAGAATTTTAAGGAGATAGGTGATGGACGAATTTCAAATGATTTTTAGAACCCTATACATTTCTTATTTCACTTCTGCAGATACACATTTATTTGGTAGTACGTTTCTGGCAGCAAACCTCATCAAATTCGGAAGTTGGGTTCACAGTTCATGATTATTTAAGGGGGGATACACTGCAAATCACAAACAGATTGCCTATACTCAGCCTCGTAGAGTGGCAACAATGTTTGTATCTCGACGAGTGGCTGAGGAAATGGATGTGACAATTGGAGAAGAAGTTGGTTACAGTATTCGATTTGAAGATTGCAGCAGCTCAAAGACTGTTCTTAAGTATTTGACAGATGGTATGCTTCTTAGGGAAGATATGACTGACCCATTATTAAAGCGGTATAGGGTGATCATTCTTGATGAGGCACATGAGAGAAATAAAAGTAACAGGTACTACGTTATGTGTTATGTGGGTCAGAGGAATAATACAACAGAAGTTTTTTTTTTATTAGGACTCAAACGAACGATAGCAGATCTACAATTAAATTTCCAGCAAGATTTTTTTGTTATTTTTTAAATAATTCAATAGATTTTCTAATCTTTCTGATCACTTGAAGCACAGGAAGGGAGAATACTTATTTCTTGAATTAATTTTATTTATGAAAGTTAGCGTGAACACAATCAAGATTTGCGACAAAAGAAAATTCTACGAGATCTCATTTTATTTATTTTTTATTTTTAATCTATTCTACACTAACTTTGGAAGATGTTTTATTTTCTAAGTAAAAGAATGCTTCCAATGAAGCCATCTATGGACTAAGAATTTGAAAATGCTCACATCAAGATTTAAAATGTTTACCTGCTTGTTTGCAAGGATGTGAGTAACCTGTTTCATCCTTGGATTTGGTGCAAGGTTCTTTTGAAACCAATCTTTGATATTATCCTTTCTCTCCAAGAAGTACCTGTTTATCATCTTCAAATTCCTCATTCGTAGATGAGTTAGTAAGAAATGGGGGGTTTTAAAAACTGAATTTGAAACTAAGTAAGTATGGAAAAAAAAAAAAAAAAACTCAACTTAAACTCCTTTATGAAGATCCTGTTGTCACCAGGTTTTACAAATTAGTCCATAAAATAAAAATAACTCTTGAACTAATCTAAGTATTGTATATATAAGAAATTCTAAATCTCCATTCGAAGTTACATTCATAGATTCCTTATCCTATATCAACGACTTCTCTTCATTCAATCAAAACAGAAATCATTCAAACTAGTCTAGGGTATTCAAACTAGTTTAGATACTGTAAATGCAAGAAAGACTAAACTCTTATTCAAGAGATGTATTCATAGTTTTTTTTTACATTTATCAGCAACTTAACTAGTTCTTTTTAAATAAAAAAAATGTTAAAGCATAAACAACCAAATAGCAATGACTGATACGTTACTGTTGAAAGCAAAGATTCATATTGAATTCTCATTCAAGAAATTATTCACAATATGAAAATCAATGATCTAACAATTAGATATGAAAAAGTAAACCTATCTAACTAAACTTCAATCCTAACTTGTGCCTCCCCGGAAACGGCGCCAAAATGTTGAGTGCAATCTATGTCGTATAAATTTCTCAACGATTTAATGTCAACCAGGAGCTCATAAGCTTAGAGGCACAACACAATATGTGCGAGGATTTGAAGTTATCTATTCTAAACTACTAAAGCAAAGAACATAAAGATAAAATAACATGAATATACAATTGACAAATTTTACCTACTATATACAACACATAGGTGTATTGGCATCAGTGCATGGGGGCCCTTCCATCCTTCAGTAAGTACACCATAATCTTAACACAAGACAGAGATCAAAATGGAAGCATGTCTTGTATTCAAAAGAATATGATTACATCTTCATTCCAATATAAAATCTCCTCTCAACTAACCTCAAGAACCAACCTATCAATTCAAAACATGAGCATTTTCCAAACTTCACACCCATATATTGAAAGGAGAAGGCTCTCCTATTTATACAAGAACATAAGAAGCTACACCATTAATGGAGATCCACTATTCTCTCCCTAGATCCATAAAAATCTCATATAGTTACAACCAAATGGCAAATGATGAGACACATATCCTCTTTGACCTTTATCCAAATCTTCTTCCATATCTTGAAGGGAATTCGAATTTGAGTATTGGAGGCCACATAAGAGGGTCTTGGAAGCTTCCAAATCACCTACACATGTCACCAAACTCATTCTAATTGTTAGGTATAAGTATAAGTATATTATTTTCTAAAGTTTAACCACAAATCCACTTAAAAATGTTAAGAATTAATAAACTTTGAAAAAACATAGTTAGAACCCAATGATGAGATAAATGTAATGATGTGGAGGTGGAATGAAGGTGACATGAAGGTAATATGGAAGTAATGTGAAGGTATTGGTGAATAATGGAGTGAGAATAGGGACTAATTTGAAGCCCAACACCATGAATAAGTTAGTTTTGAACCAAGAATGCCTCTCAAGGTCTAACTAAGCTCAAGGGAGGGAAACAAGGAAATTTTTCTCTAAGTGAACATTCTTAGGCTTAAATTGTATGAACAACAACTACAAACCACACAACATCTCATGATATAGTGTTGGACGAGTCCTTGAGCCATCACATAAGACCCTTGTATGTCATTTTTTGACTATTTGAGGGATCATGCAAGTACCATGATTAAACGAAAAACATATGCCCTAAATAAAAATGTGTCAGACCCCCCATTAGGAATGGTTATGATGGATGTAGTTGGTGTTATTTAGAATCCAAAGCAGGATATGGTGCCAGGAGTAGGTTTTGTACAATAGAAATGGGTCTTGAGGGATTAACATGGTTAAGGGGGAAAGAAGGTTCTTAAGCCCTAACTGAACCTTATTGAGCTCAAATTCCATGTTTAGGGGAGGAAAAAGCTTGGACCTTATTCCCTAAGCATCACTTCTTAGGATCAATAACCATGAACAACACCTGCAAATTGCCATAACACAAGCCCTATATAATGGGTTTTTAACATCAGAGTTGGATATGGACTCCATTAGGAGGTTTTGTGCACTGAGTATATATCATAGGATATTAACCATGGTCAATGAAGGAAAACAAGTGCCTCAAGATATTGTTGAATGTTATTGATCTCAAGAGCCCTTAATGAATTCTCAATCCAACACATGAGTCCATTGTATGTGTTTTTTGCAAGCCTATCAGTGTGTTATATCAGTTAAGGATTAACACTGATGCATGTTGGAGGTAAGGGGTTATAGGGGTTAAGTTATAGAGGATAGTGGTTATGAATTATAAGGGTATAAAGGTTATAAAAGTGATGGTTTATATTAGGATTTATAGAGGTTAGTTGTGATTGAGTTAG